>VWSI01000035.1:0-145455 GCA_008802775.1 Taphrina betulina
GACGTCCAGTACTGGGAGGCACAGCTGTTCCAGGAGGCGAGATCACTGCCAGCAAGTAACCCTTGGGAAGCAGCTCTCGTCCTTCGTCCAAATATCTTGTTTTGACTGCGGCCGCAACCCTTTCATCGGAGATAGAGTAGACAGGAACAGCATGTAAGTTCCTGTACTGGGAGGCGCATGGACACTGTCCATGTTGGCCACCAATACTACGGTATTGTGTCGTCGGTGAGCAGGGGATCGAAGTCGACTCGGTAGGTCGGTCTAAGTGTCTGGAAGTCTTTTGGAACAATTGTGACAAAAGTCAATTTGTGGGTAAGACTAGCGATTCCTTTTAGTATATGTTTTTTAGCGATGGCGATGGTTTAGTTTGGTTTCTGATAGATAGCAAGCGAGGAAAATAGTATTATACTGTCTAGTCGACCACAGTAAGCAGGTCGGAGGGCAGTTCAGACTTTTTTGATCATTGCGCGCAGGCGAACTCTTAGCAATCATCGGGTGTAAGGACTGATTGGGCCCATCAGCAAGATTGCTGCAGAGATGGACGATATTCGAGTGACTGAGTGCATTCGGAGCCACTCATAAGAAGTGATCTCTCGACAAATGATGTACAAATGCAGGTCGAAATAAAACAATAAAGTAATAATGATCTTTGGTGGTTTTGTAAGTATTTCCTGTACGTCATGTTTTTTGTCTATTCAACCTGACCGAAACTTTCAGAAGATTGTTGATCTTAGGACTATGCCTTGGTCCGTCTCTGAGTACTAAAAGATTACCATGCAGTGCCGGTCAAGTGACTCAATTGAGCAAGGTGATTTCTGCTTTTCGAAGCTTACTGCCTGGTCCGTTGTCTAATTCAGCAGCAGAACTTGTGTGGCCTCGACTGACACTGGCTCGCGAATGGCGGCAATTAAAAACGAAAAGTATACTGCGATTTGCTCTGTCCGTGACTGGATCATGCAACGTCTAGCAGGGAAGAGTGATCCAAATCCCCAAACCGTTTTTGGCGTATGCGTTTGAGATCAATACAAGCTTTGTTGTAAATTTATCAAGCACTAGCTTCCCATGGCCGGCACAAGATAGAAGTCGACTCGAATACATTCTCGATTCCCGAGAGGTCGCGAAAGCGGATGCCTGTGATACTCGAATGTTGACGAATCAAGACAAGGTATGATACGTGCTGTCATTTCGACACGGTCGATCTATTCCCGCGGAATTGTGCTGCTCTGGTAGCATTCAGCGCTCCAAGAAACTTTTGTGTAACTGACAAGCCTGAACCACGGCTGGTCGTGACGCCCGTTGCCTTCGTCGCACACACCACTTCAATGAGTATACCGATCATTCTCATAACGCTCGTTCCTGAGGGATAGCAGTCCAGTACGAAGAGTAGACTCGTTCTCGGTCGTTTCTGCGGCCAGACGTCCAAGGCGTATGAGGACCAGAAAAAGAGAGAAAGAGAAAACTATCTTCTCGCAATAGGTATCATGGAAAGTTTCGAAGTAGTCGTCCCAGAAACCAGTCTCCCATGACCTGCATAGTGGAACATCAAGATGTCTTCGTTCGTAGACTTAAATCCAGACTACCGGCAGGCGGGGAACGATTTCATCTAGGGTGATAAAGACATCATTGTGCCTGCTAGCTGTTATTCACCTGATATCGACCAACCCAAAGTATCTGGCAAAGATCCTGTACATGAAAAATGCATCTCGGATATGTACGGGCGGAATCAGACAGGAGCTAGTAGTGTACGATAACTATCACTACCGACGGTTCAGGATCTAGAGCAGGTCTGGTATTCCAGGCTCGTGACCTGTTAATGGTAGATACCTGCGTAACTCCCTCGTATAATGCAGGCGCTAAATCTTCTGAACCCCTGACCACGATATCATCTGTTCCACAAACAGTATCTACTTGTAGTAAGAGTTCCCAGCATATGGCCAAATTCAAAACCGGCAGAATAATTTGTTTACCGGCTAATAACTCCCATCATTTACTTAGATGAAAGAAGGGAGCTCCGTTTGGGAGTCCTTCTAGAGAGTCCTGAATATCCATGACATTATGAGGGTGATGTCCGATCTCGAAAGCTATTGAATACGCAGAGAAGACGCTCACATACAAGTGCAATCGGTCTGGTCATGTGCAATCTTAGCATGCGGTCTACACTTGACCAGCGTGATACATGCGATCTTTGATCAGGCTTAGCCTTCCGTAAAGGCTCACTGAGGAGACAGTGCAAGGCTGAAGATCGACAAGGATCTCAAGATACCCCCGTATACTGATATGGTACATTTGGAAGAAGGACCGGACAAGCCCGACCATTTCTTAAAACCCCGTGTGCGCTTGATCGTCACGAGGTATAGCAGCTGTCCATTGTGAGAATGTTCTACAGCGTCAGAGTTGATCAGTCGTGAACAGTTGTTTCGACTGATCAGCCACGAACTGCATAAGAACTGCCTCTCTCGTCTCCCAATCCTAAATCACATCGTTATCACTGCCAATATGCGATTCCTCATCCTATGGTTCGTTCTTATAGTCTCTGTCTACTGCCTCTCAACAGGTTTTGAGCCGGGGCAGCGTGTGGGGGTAAGCCATTAAAGCAGGTCTGCACTTTGCTGACGCACCTAGACTCTGGGTTCTGCTTACAAGCGGACCATCGACAGCGTCACAGAAAGCATCTTTGGTCTGGACTTGGTGGAGAAGCTGCCTGACCTCAGTGAGGGTATCTACGCCGACCTCATCGGACCGTGGTTGGCCGTCCTAGTCGCCATCACGTTCTCGTTCGTATGTCTGGGCTAGTGCGCGGAGGTAGTTCACACACTATCCTCCTGCGTCACATACTCAGGCAGGACATGAACCACAAGATAGAGGCTAGGAAGGTTGAAGCGGAGGCGAAGATAGCCAAGGCAGAGGCTAAAGCTAAGGTCCGAGGAACACTCTAAGCCTGACGCGCACTCTATTGGAGCAAGATGCCACTTTGATGATATCGCATATCTTCATTCTCAGTGGCTATATATATTGTGGCTTGGACATTGGTTCGTGACATAGGGCTCAAGCTGGGGCGAAGACGAAGGCCACAGTCCACGAGAACGAGTCCGAGTTTTCAAGTGTACCACAGGAGCCTGCTGTAGGCGCAGTAGGCATTTCGACCGCAATGGAGCTAGTACGTAATGCCGGCAGTATTTACGATACTGCTGCTGTGGACACGGGACGCATCCAGAAAGACGATACGAGAAACCCCGAGGATGCTGCAATTGTATCTTGTATCTGATGGACTTGTACAAGTATGTCTTAGCGATGATGGAAATCTTGTACTGATTAGTGATGGAGGTTTGGATCGGTGTCTGAGCGAGCAATGTTGCATGTGAGAAGATTTGCATCAGTAATATTATTGCGAGGGACACGGTCCTTCGTGTCTTTCGTTGTTGTTTCCAGCACAACTAACTTTGTCATTGTGCTAGCATACGTGCCGTTACACGATCTCACAAATGAATGAATTAATGAATGAATGATTGCATATTTATAGTATCCTGTTTTAGACATTTGCAATGTATCGGAATCTGATTGTGACGGGAATGACTCGCATAGAGCGTGCGGGTGTCGTAGAGCGTCAAGTAGAAGAATACGCCAATGGAGCACTACACTCGCACATGCGAATCAGACATTGTAACGATCGATACTGTTGGGTGCAATCAGAGACCAGATATGGGGTCGTGACTACAACAGCGAGGGCGGCCGTGATAATGAAGACAGGTCAAAAAGTAGCAAGATGCAGTCAGCTCTGGATCGTTTTTCGAGCGATACATGAACGATTTCTGTTATTATGTACATCTTGATACATCTGACGACCCTTCAACGGTAGATATACAGCGCGTGAAATGAACAATTATCTGCGGACCCACATTTGACAAAAGACGGTATTGGTCGTCGCTTTCCAGAACTATTCTGCAACTCCACGAACGGCCAAATTGACCTAGTCGTGTATGAAAATGCCATACTCACCAAACAAAGAGTCCAGATTACAAGTGGGAAAGCCTCGATGGGACGATTCGACGAGTACACTGAGACCATGGATTGCGTGTTGGAGGCCAGAGACAAGATTCGACGATAACATTTGGTAGGAACGTCAGAAAGGAATCTGTCTCATTTCCTGCAACGTCCAGTGCTTCTCCATATTCTCGGCACCCAATTCCTGAACTTCCTCATCCATATGTTTCCACAAGATGCCACCAAACGAGTCCATGATATTTCTGACTTTTTGACGGTGGAAATCCTGTATGCCACGTTTACAGTCCATCAAGTAAGGTTGTAGGACGTCGAGTCCCTTGTGCATCTCCTCGTGCTGTAATTTCGCAAACTCGCCTTCCCTGAACCCCTGCATTTTTGTCGCCAGGACGGGGAACCAGACTGCCTCTTCAATGTCGTGGTGACCCTTCAAGTGCTGGCAGAAATGCAACCCGACGTTGATCACCCTCGAAGCCGGCGCCTTTGAGGTCGACGCCGTACTCGCGTAGAGTTCGTCCCATGTCGCACGTAACATTGAGTGGTAATACGTCATTTGTTCGGCGAGCCTGTTAAAGGTCCTGAATTCCGCAGACTTCATTGCTGCTGCTGCTACTACTACTACCTCAGGCTGGCCTTTACTGGTCGAGTCCGTATTCGCTAGGTAGAGTGGAAGGAGAAAGACGACAAAGAGACCGAGTGCGATGACCGAGAGGAGTCGGAGACACATTTGAGATGCGCCCCGGAACAACGCAACGGTACTTTCCTTCCTCTCCCTGCTGACCAAAAACCGCTCCGGCAGATAAGAAAAGCCATCGTGGCGCTGAACCTGCGCTTTGCTCACCGGCAGATGCATCAACTGCCTTTGCAAGATAAGTGCTCTCGGCATACCAGTGGCGAACGTCGGATGTCATTGGTAAAGTACGGCTATCTACGTCCAGCGACAAATTCAATAGAAGGCATCCTTGATTATCTCTGCGAACTCGATGTTGACAGTCCGTCTAAAAGTCAGTCTGGTTTTGCAAGCTAAGATCATATACTGCTGGAAGACTTTCCTCGTACCTTTGTAGAACATTGCAAAGGTACCCGATAAAAAAGTCAGGGATTCACTCTGACGTATAGCTCTCGCAGATATCGAGCATTCGTCATGGGCCCCCTTCGCATGTCTAAACCGGACGTGACAAGATAGCAGCCTTTTCTCCTGACGTGGGTTACACATCGTCCGGTCACTTGGTCCGACAAAGCTCCTCGAGACTGCTGATCATAACTCTCTTTGTGCGCTTGCTGAGCCCATGGACCTCTGTAGAGCAGGGCACATAGGTCGCGACCTCCGGCATTGCGTGTCTAGGACGGAACTCCTTCACGAGTGGACGAGACTTGTCCCTTTCAGACCTCCGTTCGCCCTTGTCAGCTCTGGTATCAATCCTGGGCCATGCATATTCTGACTCATTCAACCGTATCCATCCCGAAAGCAAGCGCGGGGTAATAAAATCTGAGCGGTCGGTAGTTGCTAGTCGGACACATGCTGGAACTCTATATGTAAAGTCAAGCTAATCACCATCGATTTCCACGTAGTCCTTTTCGTAGATACGCAGCTAGAAATGCTGTGTCTTTGGACCATTCTCTAGAAGATTCCGAGATTGATTTAGGGATCCAGCCTAGCAAGGCATCCTGCTGATATCCGTCTTGATATACCTGCATGTAGCTGAAAATGATTGGCCGCTGGTCATGTCGATTGTTTTTGCTGACACACGATCCAAGTATGCAGTAAAATAGATTTCTCATCCAGAATCACGACCTCTGAAGTATTCTAACCTTTATCGATACAAGAGACATGCTCGTAAAGGCGATTATACCGTAGCCCAATAATTGCTGCTACTGCTTGATTCTCCGAAGAGCCTCTTTTGAGTCAATTTCACAGACTGACCTTTTAAATCTGTGAGATGATGCCATGAGAGCTGTCGAGGTTCAATCAAGAACGAACGGAGCAGAGGGCAGTAGAAAGGGGGCAATATGTCCCATGAACCCTTTGGATGACAATTCACGGCCATGAAGCGTGGGACGAGTACTCAAGTCTAAGAAGAATCATATTCACAGATCAGACTAGACTGCCGTCCACTGAATGCGCGCTTGCATGGTACGTAGTAGTAGTACGAGTTATTGCGCGAGTTGCGGTATGTGGCTGTTTCGAATGACTGGACTCGCTGTCGGACGGCGACCATGCTGCACTTTCGTACTACGTCTCTACGCTTCCTTGGATCGAGGTCGAGCAGGGTCAACACACGTCGATACGCATCACAGCGCCCTTCCCATCATCGCAAGCCACCCAATTTCCTTGCCCTCGTAGCAATCCTAGGTGCAGGATTCGGTGCATTCGCTCTCGTGTCTCAACAACAGGCAGCGGACCCCGTAAGTATCCGTAAGGGCAACCAATTCTCCAAGGCAGGCGTCACTCCGACTCCTGAAGGCATGGCAGACCAGCAAACTTCACAAGCGAAGCTCAAGAAGGGCGGTGCAACTCCGACTTTCGACAGCACCAAAATCACCGTCCTATGTGAGCCAACCCTCTACGCACCTTTGAGGGAGACTCGAAAACACTGACAATTGGTTTCTAGTCGTCTTGGGCGGTCCAGGAGTGGGTAAAGGCACACAATGCGAACGTCTCGTCAAGAATAAGGGATTCGTCCACTTATCCGCCGGCGACCTCCTTCGTGCCGAACAGAAGCGCGAGGGAAGCAAGTACGGCGACATGATTAAGCAGTACATCACAGAGGGCAAGATTGTGCCCATGGAAGTCACAGTCGCTCTCCTGGAGAATGCGATTCGTGCAAAAGTCGACGAGGGGAAATCGCGGTTCCTAGTCGATGGGTTCCCCAGGAAGATGGACCAAGCCGTCAAATTCGAAGAGACTGTTTGTGAATCCAAATTCACAATCTTCTTTGACTGCACGGAAGAGACCATGATGAAACGGCTCCTGAAACGAGGCGAATCGAGTGGTCGAGACGACGATAACGCCGAATCCATCAAGAAGAGATTCAAGACGTTCAAGGAGACGAGTATGCCTGTCGTCGAGTACTTTGAGAAACAAGGAAAAGTGGTCAAGATCAATTGCGAAGATAGTATCGACGATGTTTCAAAGCAGGTCAATACGGCAGTCGAGCAAAAGGCTCTCAATTGACCTGTCTCTGCGACCGTTTAGTCTATTATACCCAAGGAAAAACATATTACCCTACCACTTCTTTTTTGTGTTCCTTACCACATTGTACACCTACAGAGTTGATCCCGAAGAAACACCGCACAAATCATGATTCGTGCTTAACCGTGGTCGTCAACCATGAGCAAGTGATGAGGATAGTTTTGAAACGACAAATTGACCTTTACATTTGTAATTTACAATCGTTAATTGAAAGCTGTCCCAACTCATGCAGCAAATCTCGACCACAAACTCAGTACCTTGCCAGCAATATTGTCTATATCCGAAGTCAGCACAGTCGTTGAGAATGAAGCAATCTTGTTACAAAGTAAGAGGAGCGTGAGACACGGTGTCAAAATATCAAAGACTTCGGAAAAGTGTCGTAATCCGATTGTCGTCTCGACCTGCTTCACATTTTCAAAGCCACCTTGTTCGTAAAAACGTATGAGCATCTTGTCCTTTTCGACAAACCTGTCGTAAAGCCACTGTTCGAATTCTTTCTCACCATCAGGCAGGTCTTTCGTCGCAAATCGCCGCCAGTGCATCTGAAAATTCTTAGTACTCCCTCTTCGTCTATTTTCCCTCCAGATCTTGGACCTACGTGAACTTTTTTCGGAGGCTTGCCCTCGAAGAACATTGATCGCAAGGTGTACTTTTGCGCGGCATATATGGTGCTACCAATAGGCTCATATGCAATGGTACAATCGTAGACGTAATTGACAGTCTGCTTCAGATTCGCGACACAATAACGCAAACCCGTAGATCTCGGTAATAGGCACCTCTGTAGATCTGGTCCCTCGACCTTTTTGGCATATGCTTTGGATTTGCCGACAGTGGTCGGGCTGAGATTCGTGCCTTCTGGATAAACCAACAACCACATTGGCCAGTCCTTGTCCTGCTCAAGCTGTTTCAGACGATGCTCCAGCGCTGGTCTATCATGTTCCCAGTTCCTCGCCATGAAGATGAATCCGAAAGCCTGCATGCCGGTGCCAATCACGGGGATCCACTTGAGGGACTTTTTAAGGACGATATACAGAGCCCCGTGCATCCGAGAGGTATACGCCGCCCACCAGATGAAGAGCCAGTCGGCGTAGATCTGGTGGTTGGAGATCAAGATGATGCGCTCGTCGAAACCAGTCTCCACACGCCCATAGGCGCCCATCTTGATCTGGTGCGCAGTCGTCTCATCGCCGGAAACCACGACGGTCGTCGGCGAGAACCATTGGCAGATGGTCACGCAAGTCATGCCGAATTGTTGCTTCGTCCTAGCTATCCACGCATAGAACCAGACCTTGTTGTAGAGATACATCGGCAGGCCGATGATCTGATTGAGCTGTATAATGAGGCATGCGCTGTTGAAGTAGGTGACGAACGCCACGAGTCGCGTGAATTGATACCATAGAGGAGACATCCCACTGGCCATATCCTGAGAGCCTACGCACAGCTAGACTCCTTCAATGTACTCGAACAGAACACGAATGGCGCCTGTGTCTGTCTGGCAGATAAATCCCATCGCAAGGGAAGGAGTTGCGTCCGGAAGGCGTCAATGTGGCTGCTGATCATCCGAGTTCCCGGCTGGCGATCTTCCCATGTTTGAAGAGGAAAAGAGTCTACACCTCGAAGTCGGTCGAGCAGAGTCGATTGGGGTCGGGATGGTGATTGAGATGGCATACAAGGAGGGTTCGGGTTCTAATGGCCGATGCGAACATACATACATATATACAAGTACGACTGAACACTGTGATGGTCTGTGTACGATACTCTCTTCTACAGATTGAAGGTGCCGCTCCCCCCCGAAATAGCGTCTACTCTAGAGGTGACTTGCAGACGAACGAGTTGACAGTGCCTCCGGAGAAGGCATTGATCAGATTTATGATCGACCCATACCCACCGAGTCCAGCCAAGCATAAAGCACCGAGCATGTAGAGAATGTTGAAGAAGTTCATGTACCATCGGCCGGCGAAGAAGCCTCGCATGAATCTCTTGAGCCCGCCGTCTTTCCTGGTCACCGTCCCTGTGACGGGATCGAAGCCTTCACCTTCGTCTACCAGCATGGCGTTCTTCTTCACTAGATAGGCGATCGAGAGAAGTGGGGGAAAGGTATATGTGAACTGAAGGATACAGAATGCTGCAACGACTCCTGTCAGACCTGAGAAGTCAGGAATGCCGGCAGCAATGACGTATGCGATGGACCAGTAGACCGGTATCACGGCGACCCACAACATCTTGCCCTTTTGCTCAGTCAAGGCCGGCGCGTGCAGGAATTCCACAAAGATATTGTTGTAGAGGACTTTGATCCCGATGTTCCCGTACAGGGCTGCCGCGATCAGAGCACTGACCATGGCAAAAACGTTTCCTACTGTCTGTACGGGATAGCTAGAGACACCGAGATAACTCGGGTTGACCACATACTGGCCCTGGTAGGCGTACATGAAGAGTCCGTAGAGCATGTAGACGACATAAATGAAGGTTTGCGCAGCCCACATTCCTTTCAGGAAATCGCGAGGTCGTCTCATCTCGGACATGAACTCTGGAAACACCATGGCTCCTCCGTAGGAGAACACTGCCTGCATGGCACCGTTCACGGTACCTGCGAATCCGGTTGAGGAGGGAGGGAGTCCGGCGTAGTGTTGCACTGCCGGATAGACGCCAGCTGCATTCGGAGTGACCGATTGACCCGTGCCGATACCTGCTCCAGCGCTGAGCGCTGCAGCCTGGTAATTGACCCCGGAAGTAGCGACACCAATCATGGTCACAATCATAACGACAATGTTCATCCAGATGGCTGCATTGGCCAGGAAGCCAAACTTCTGGAGGGTTCGAATCTGTCCGAAGAAAAACCCAGCTAGTGCCCAGACCAGGCAGCAAATGGCGTAACAAAGTTTAAATTTGACAGCTTGCGATAAAGCCTCGCCGTTAGAGATCACAATCGCGCCGACATTGAGCAGAAGCTGCACAGTTTGAAGGAAGTTGAACAAATAGCGAAGCCATCTACCATAAAGTCGGAAACCCATGTCGCCATAACTTTTGATAGGATGTTGATAAGAGTCCATTCCCAGGAAAATTTGCCACAAGAGGTAACCACTGTACCCAGCGAGGACTGCGAAGACGGTGAAAAGAGCGCAACCTGGTCCCCAGCCCATGGAAGCGAAAGCATACGGCAGACCGAAAGGTCCGAGGATATCCGTGGTAATGAGATAGAACACAGCAGAGGCCGTCGCGGTCCTCAGAGCTCTATTGGCATTGACCCATTCGGTGTCAGTTATGGCTGCATAGTTGTCTGTATTTTGTACATGTGCCGCTTGATCTTTCGAATTGTGGTTCCTTGAACTCTTCTCGTCAGAGCCTGTGAATTTCTCATCATTGTGATCCGGACTCTCCGACAGTTGTGGGACGCCAGTAATCTGAGTATGAGCGCCTGCTCCATTCTTGCTAGGGAACAAGACGGACATGAGCCCCCTCGAGCTTGAGGAAGTCTTGAGCAGTTTGTCTTCTTGTGCCCTGGTCAAGGCAGCATAGTAAGCGTACTCCTCGAACGTCACGTTCGGATCGTGTAATTTCCGCTGCTGCGCTCGAGTATACGCCATGGAGGAGGATCCCTCGACTCCGGCGCCGGCATCGACGTGGAGTCTGGGATCGCCCCCGTCAAGGGCCAGGTTTGCCATTTGCGACATGCCTCTTCGTTGCTCCCCTCCGTGAGATGCGCTGAAGCGAAACGAACAAAAAGTGTTTGAGGGGAGATATTGGGACGATTTATGCGACGGAACGACAATCCGGTGCCAGATGGGGCTCTCGCGTCCGGGGTCCCGACTTGGCGCAGCCGGGCCGCGCTACCCTATCAATCCTGCCTACTCGGGCAGCGATCGGCGGGCTTGGAACTGCGAACAAGCGATCGCAGCCGAACTCTGGTCTTTTCAGGCGAGGTGCGCCCGACCCGTGGTGAATTCCAGGTCGTGAAGCTTCTGCTTGGCGAAGCGCATGTTCGTCCATATGGTAGTTCGCAAAGTCGCATGCGCTCAACGCCCACCGACAACCACGTTAGACCACCCCCCCTCTCTGGCGAGACGACCTCGAGGCTGCGTCTGCGCTTAGATCCGTGCCTGTAGAAACCATGAGATTGGTGGCAGAGCCCATGATTTGCAGTAAGAGTACTCGTACCTTCGCCGTCGCCTACTCGTGTTGATCGAGGATGTTTGTATAGAAGCAGAGCCACATAAAGTCTCGGCATGGGGCCGCATGCCACCCCTTGAATTGCCGAACCAGTCTTTTAGCACACAGGGATGTATATTGTGCTAAACAGGCGCTCAAAGCCCATACTGGGCCTCATAGCAGTCCGGTGAGCCTTGAGGAGCTTCACGCTGTGATGTGTCTGAAGTACACTTCAAGAATGTCAAGCATGCGTAGACCGTGACCAACTCGATCGTCAACTACAGTACTCGTGAACGTGATGATCCGAAAGCCTCCCATATGGTAGTATTCACCAAGATCGCTTGTGGCGTCTCAAGCACCTTCATTATCGAGCAAGACTGATTGTTGCTGAAAGTCGAATTTCTGCTCCGGGATTCGAGGCATACATGCCAAGAGCTGCAGTGTGAACTTTGCTCATCAGAGGCAACATGTTGGTTCGGCATAGCTCTGTATCTGCAGCGGAGAGGTTCCACCTTGCGGCCGACTAGCTAAACGAATGGAATTTCGTATAGTCAAGCAGACCACAATAGCCATAGTGTGCCACAAAATGATTAAGGCACAGTAGTTGTCGAAAAACAAGTCGCACAAAATAAGCGGCCCAAGATAAGCTGCCGGGGCTGGTGAAGGCTGTGTACATTTTACGTGGGACATTTTAGTTCCTTAGCGTACGATGAATCCGATGATCTTCAATACGATGAATCCGATGCTCGAATCTTTAGCGCGCATCGACAACGTATTCATCGCTAGTAGCACTCGCATGATATATACTCACGGGCACAATGACGATCGTTGGCCTGGTAGACTGGTTAGATCCATAGTACTGGGAGACATCCTCAAGTCGCGCTCCGTCGGTACACGCGATCAGTTCTGGAGCATCGACACCTGACTAAAATGCGATGCTCAACAACTCTGTGACACAGTTGAGGCAGATATCACTTGTCAATGTATCTCTTCCTCGATCTGCCAGAAGACGCGAGCTTTTCACATCGTCAGCCACCTCTTCTCCGAGTAGAGCCGAAGGTACGAAGGACTCGAGTGAGGGAGACGAGCATCACAGTAGACCTGCTGTCCTGCGACGACGCAGCACTCGCGGCAATCCTGTTTCCGAGCCACCAGTGTCTCGTCTGCAACGACTGGATGTAGCAATAGGCAACCACTGTGTGGAAAGCTTCTTTGCGCTATACGACGTGCAAGAGGCAATCTATATATCAGAAATACTTCCTGGCATATCGCCGACTTTTCTTCCATTCGCGCTGGATTGTCGATCACGGAGTGTAGATATTGTGATCTACACACGGCAGACGGAACGCAGATGGAGACGTCTTCTGACGCAGAGAATAGATCTAGGAAAAGTTGTTCTCATTGGCACCTACCCGTCGACCAATACGAAGAATCTGATCCTGATGCAACTTACCGACGACGTCTGGTATACCTCAACTCCACTCAGCCCACGGGAAGAAAGCCACTACATCACTCCTCGAGGAGATAGCTATTCCTTGGGTCAAGTCTTGAGGCTCCAGAGCTCTACAGAGTGCATCAATGATAGTCTTCATTCCATCACATCGCTCAAATCTGATCTCAATGCTCTGCTGGAAGAAGCAGAAGACAGAACGGCATGCGTGCGTCAAATGCGTATAGCAAAGGCACGGCTGATCGATATACACAGGAAGATCAAGCAGATAAAAAAGGGGAACAGTCTGCGACAAGCTCGAAATCCTCGTCTGCGGGATGCCATATCGCTAAGAAGATCTCTTATCAGTTCTGCTCGTCAACAGATCTCTTCCACACGAGGACATCTGATGGCGGAACGGGAGAAACAATTCGTACCAGTGGATGCACTCCAGCTACTCTCCTCCGAGATTAATAGATTGCAAAGACAATTGACCACCAGTCTGACGGAGATATATCCGATTCAGAATATTGCCGGAGTAACTAAGATACGTGGGGTTAGGACTGCGAAAGATAGCGATTACTGGATGCATAATCCGGAAGAAACAGCGGCACTTGGTTACGTTGCCCATTTTGTGTTTCTACTCTCTTACTACCTTTCAATTCCACTACGCTATCCGATCAGACCTCTCAGCTCTCACTCATATGTCATCGACCCAGTATCAATATTGCCGAGTACGAGCGACCAACACGGAGGCCCTCCGTATAGTCTAAAACGGGATTGTACATATCCTCTCTTTCTCGAGAAGGGAGGGAGCCAGAGACTGCAGTGGGCCGTTTTCCTTCTCAACAAAGACATTGAACAACTGCTACAGGGCCGTGGCCTCGTATGCGGGGATATACGCCATTCGCTGCCAAATTTAGAAGGTCTGATAGTCTGGCTTGTGAGCGTGAACGAGGACGAGAATCGTGCGTTATCCGCTCCCGCCATCGTCGTGAATGGCCGACCGCAAGATGGCCTAGCTAGCCCTGAGAGGGACGCTGTCACGCATAATGGTAGCGAGGAGTCATTGCGAGCACCAGAAATCACTGATCACGATGATCTATTAGCGGCGCAGCTTCGATCAGTTATGAGGCAAGGCAAGTCTGACTTTGTCACCCGTATGGGTATAACGTAACAACTAGTATGAACTGAATGGAAGAAATCCTTGTCCCTCATGTGAAGCTCGATGTTGCTTGAAAATCCATACTCATACTCGAGTACGACTACAAGGACGGTACATTATTTTTGAAGAATCACGTGTGTCCTCCACATCTGGTGTCATTCGTGATATTACTATAAACGGCACATGAAAATACGGGCGTAGACGCGGTCGTGGTCGCGATTGCCAGAGTATATTCTCTTGCGAGCGCGCGACATGTCCAAATTCGTCAGGTCAAATGATGCACTTGACAGTGGAGGACAAGTTGTTGGGTCAGATGCGACGCAGACGGCGGTAGACAATCGCTCGTTGTTTGAGAAATTGCAAGAACAAAAAGCGGCGAAAGAAGATGCGTTCAACGAGGCAGCCAAGTTTTCCAACTTGATTCGCAGGCTCGATAATGACGAGGTTGATTTTTTAGCGAATGTGAATGAGGAGAAGGAACGGAAAGAGGCACGGAAGAAGAGGGAACAGGACAGGGCGATCGAAGGGTTCAGAACGGCACAACGCGCAGTCGATAACATGATTGATCAGCTCGGTCACCACGACAAGAGTGGGACTGCAGCTAAGAGACGGAGTCAAGCGGCCGATACAGCATCTGCAGCTCATAGTGCGAGAGTGAAACGCTCGAGACCTGGCGTCGTCGGGGTCGTCACTAAGGATAGGAAGAGATCCAGGAAAGAGGGAAGAAGCAGAGACGCAAAAGTCGAGGGAGAAGAAACCAGCACGGTGCAGGAGGTCGTCCCTGCTGCGAGGCAGGATGGAGCAAAAGATGGGCAAGACGAGCCAATCGCAAGACATGTCTCAAATCTAATAGACTATCGGTCCGACAGCGACGGCTGATGCAACAAGTCTACCCGGTAGCTCCCTCCCCTGCCGATTGGCAAAGTACGAGCGATGCACAAGCGTGGATCACTCAAGGGTGAACGGTCTTTCACGAAGCAAGGACGAAAATTGGGTTAGACGCTGAATCTGCCCGCAGCCACGGTTGCATCAGCAATTCAGAAGTCCAACTTTTCAAGCAGGCTGTGCTAGAACCTCTCGCACCCACCCTTTGCGACGGACATCAAAGAAAGGTGGCAACACATTGAGAGCAAGGGCAGTACAAACGGTATGGTGAACATTATGCAGCCACGGCACGCAACTGATCAGCATTCGCATTCGCAATCTCGTTTCGCCAACCGAGGGAATCCGACGCCTCGTTTGCCTCGCATACAATCTCGCACGCATGACGGCTGAACAGATCGCCGTGGCGCCATGAGCTTAGCTGTTTACTTGTATCGCTACCACATTTCCTATCGGACCCTTGCAGGCAGGATCGCCTGTCTGCCCTCCTGCCCGTCCGTGCTCGCGTGCTCTCGTAAGACCAGTAGTCCCCGTCAGCTACAGGTGCACTCGCTCTCGTGTAGATTGTTGATGATGACACCCTTTTCGATTGCGCAGGTGCTCCCTCCCGAGCTAAGCCTGAGTTAAGCAAGGTGCTGGATCCACCCTGCATTCCACATCTTGGTCAGATCCCAGCGTGCGGATCGAAGCCTAAATCCAGATTGAGGAGGCTTCTCTCGTTCTCCTCGGCTGCGTGCAACGACCCACATCGCGGTCCTGTCTACGCTCGAGCCTGTGCGTAGGATCACCTCGTGTACACGGTCCATGGCAGATACAGAGGCGAATTTGGGCTCGAGAGCCCGGGGGTTTCCCTGTATCTATACGCGAGAAGTGCTGTAGACAATCAGGTAATGTTGTGCGTAGACCTCTTGCCTGAGGTGGTGGCGCGGCCCCCGGATAGCGAGCGCATCCGTGGTGCCACTCCGAATTCGGCCACCGCGGCCAGTGCGTCCGGAGCCCATACAAGACGCATGCTCGAGGGCAGGGTTCTTAAACTCACTCGAGTGACACAGTCTACAAGACCTCGAGGTGCTGTACTTCTATTTGATTCTCCTGCGGTGCCTGGGTTTTCACATCGTGCGATAACACACTCTCTCTCGACCTGAGATGTCTCTCCTCGGTGGTTATAATTACAACTATTCCGCACACGCACACGAGGAGACTACCCAGCAGGTCCCTCTGCAGGGCCTCGAGTCCCCGGCTTCCTCCAGCGACACGACGTACCAGGCGGACGCCCCTCTCGACCTGCAGAATCTCGCTCGTCAAATCAGCAATTCCCATCCGGAATACCGACAGTCTCGCGACCTCGAACGCACCAAGACGAATGCCTCAGACGACACAGATCTCGGCAGCAATCCGTTCGAGTACGAGAAGGACTCGCCGCTGGACCCCAATGGACCCAACTTTCAGGCTCGGACCTGGGTCAGGACCATGTATAGGTTGATGCAGGAGGATTCCGAACGGAACCCCGGTCGCAGAGCTGGTATCGCATTCAACAACCTCTCCGCGGTCGGAGAGGCAACGTCCGCAGATTATCAACCTTCAGTCGGCAACATCGTCATCGGAGCGCTGGAGAGCGCCAAGAAGATGCTTGGGCTCACCAAGAAACAAGAATTCAAGATCCTGCGTGACTTTGAGGGAGTCGTCAACGCGGGCGAGATGTTGGTGGTCCTGGGACCTCCGGGATCCGGTTGTTCCACCTTCCTCAAGACGATTGCAGGAGAGACGCACGGCTTCGAAGTGGCGAAGGAGGCTCACCTCAATTACCAAGGGATTCCATCGAAGGAGTTCCTCACACGTTATCGAGGGGAGGCCATCTATACCGCCGAGGTCGACGTACATTTCCCAAACATGACCGTCGGTGACACTCTCTACTTTGCCAACCGAGCTCGACTCCCACGTAATATTCCAGCCGGTTTCAAGAAGGAAGAATATGCCACCATGCTCCGAGATATATCCATGGCTACCTTTGGCATCAGTCACACTGTCAATACAAAAGTTGGAAATGACTTTGTTCGTGGTGTCTCCGGCGGTGAAAGGAAGCGTGTCACCATCGCCGAGGCGGCCTCGGGTGGGGCTGCCATCCAGTGCTGGGACAATTCGACTCGAGGTCTAGACAGTGCTAATGCGATCGAATTCTGTAAGACTCTACGCCTCGGGGCCTCTTACTTCGGAGCTACTCCACTCGTCGCCATCTATCAGGCGCCCGGTGCTGCCTACGACATATTCGACAAGGTTCTCGTCATCTACAGTGGTCGCCAGATCTACTTCGGTTCAACGAAATCTGCTCGACAATACTTCATCGACCTTGGATTCGTGTGCCCTGGACGACAGACCACGGCCGACTTCCTGACCTCCATGACGTCCCCACAGGAACGTATCACCAACAAGGACTTCCGGGGACAGATCCCAAGCACTCCCGATGAGTTTGCAGCAGCTTGGAAAGCGTCCTCCGAGCGTCAGGCCCTCCTGCAGGACATTGAGCGATATAACCAGGAATTCCCCTTTGGCGGAGAGGCGAGCAAGCAATTTGAGGCCTCTCGATTGGCACAGAGAGCCAAGCACTCTTCGCCTAAATCGCCGTTCACGTTGTCTTATAAGCAGCAAATCGGTCTCTGTCTCTGGCGGGGCTTCCGGAGGTTGAAGGCGGACCCTTCCTTGACAGCTACACAGCTCTTCGGTAACACGGCGATGGGCTTGATCGTCGCCAGCGTCTTTTACAACTTGGCAGCCACCACAGACTCGTTCTTCTCGAGAGGTGCACTGCTGTTCTTCGCCGTCCTCTTGAATGCCTTTGGTTCCGCATTGGAGATCCTTACACTGTACGCTCAGCGACCCATTGTCGAGAAGCAGGCACGGTACGCCTACTATAGACCATCCGCCGAGGCTTTCGCCTCGATGTTGACTGACATGCCATACAAGATTGTCAACGCGATCGTTTTCAACACCGTAATCTACTTCATGACCAACCTGAGGCGGGAAGCCGGTGCCTTCTTCTTCTTCATGTTAATCTCGTTCTTCCTTACCCTGACCATGTCGATGCTGTTCAGGACAATTGCCTCGGTTTCTAGAACCCTCTCACAAGCGATGACGCCCGCCGCACTGCTCATCCTGGCGATCGTCATGTTTACCGGATTCGCGATACCTGTGCAGTACATGCTCGGGTGGTCGCGATGGATAAATTACCTGGATCCCGTTGCTTATGGGTGAGGACCTCTCGACGTCCTTCATTATTGCGGTACTGACCAGCTAGATTTGAATCCCTCATGATCAACGAGTTCTATGGGCGAGACTTCTCGTGCTCCGTACTTGTGCCGACCTATGGAAGTCTTGCTGACGGCACGCAGATCTGTACGGCTGTTGGAAGCGTCGTGGGACAGAACACCGTGAGTGGGACGGCGTTCCTCAGCACTTCCTATGGCTACGAGCACGCACACAAATGGAGAAACTTTGGCATCCTCATCGCCTTCATGATTGGCTTGCTCGTCATCTACCTTGCCGCAGCCGAATGGATCGGGGCCAAGAAGTCTAAGGGTGAAGTCTTGCTCTTCCGACGGGGACACGTTCCAAAACAGCTGCAGAACAACGGATCGAACGACCTCGAGCACGGAGCCAAGAACGATGGACGTGCTGAGCTGAGCAAGACCACATCCCAGGCTGATGTCAACAACATCATCGCGAAACAGACCGCGATCTTCACCTGGGAGGACGTCTGTTACGACATCAAGATTAAAGGTGAACCCCGAAGGATCTTGGACCACGTAGACGGGTGGGTCAAGCCAGGCACTTTGACGGCCTTGATGGGTGTCTCGGGTGCAGGTAAGACGACTTTGCTTGATACTTTAGCTACGAGAGTCACGACTGGTGTCGTAACAGGCAGTATGCTTGTCGATGGACGGGCTTGTGACGATTCGTTCCAGCGCAGAACCGGTTACGTGCAACAGCAAGATCTTCACCTGTCAACATCTACTGTTCGAGAAGCCCTGAACTTCTCCGCCATCTTGCGTCAACCTGCTCATGTCCCTAAATCTGAAAAGCTGGAATATGTCAACGAGGTGATCAAGCTTCTGGACATGGACGAGTACGCAGATGCTGTCGTCGGTGTCCCGGGTGAGGGATTGAATGTTGAGCAGCGAAAGCGCCTTACGATCGGTGTCGAACTAGCGGCCAAACCCGATCTCCTCCTCTTCCTGGACGAACCGACCTCCGGGCTCGACTCTCAGACTTCCTGGGCCATCTGCGATCTCATGGAAAAGTTGACGAATGCCGGTCAGGCCATTCTCTGCACCGTCCACCAACCTTCTGCCATGCTCTTCCAACGATTCGACAGACTTTTGTTCCTGGCCAAGGGTGGAAGGACGATCTACTTCGGAGAGGTTGGAGAGAATTCGCATGTCCTCACCTCCTACTTCGAGAAGAATGGCAGTCACAAGTGTCCGAGTGATGCAAATCCCGCGGAGTGGATGCTCGAAGTCATTGGTGCTGCTCCTGGTACCCACTCTGAGATCGACTGGCACTCTACATGGAGACAAAGCGAGGAGTTTCAGTCCGTCAAGTCGGAATTGGCAAGCCTCCGTAGTGAAAGGCCCAAACAGTCGCAACTGTCCTCGGAACCTGACAAGGCCGCTTGTTCAGAGTTCGCCGCTCCTCTGAGCGTCCAATTCGTAGAAGTAACCAAGCGAGTGTTCGAGCAGTACTGGCGAACGCCAACCTACATCATGGCCAAGACAGGGCTGTGCGCGCTGTCTGCCTTGTTCATCGGATTCGTCTTCTTCAAGGCCTCAAACAGTCAGCAAGGTCTGCAAAACCAGATGTTTGCCATCTTCTTGCTCTTCACGATTTTCGGTCAAATTTGCCAGCAGATCATGCCTCATTTCGTCGTCCAACGTGCGCTATACGAGGTCAGAGAGAGACCTGCTAAAACTTATTCTTGGAAGATTTTCATGGCATCGAACATTATCGTGGAAATTCCTTGGAATATCTTGATGGCTACTCTGATCTTCTTCTGTTTGTACTATCCCGTTGGTCTATACAGGAACGCGGTACCGGACAACCAGGTCCACGAACGTGGAGCTCTGTTCTTCCTCTACACCGTCCAGTTTCTTCTTTTCACTGGCACTTTCGCGGACATGGTCATTGCCGGTCTACCGGATGCCGAGACTGCGGCGAATCTCGCCAATCTGGCATTCTCTCTGTGTCTCATCTTCTGTGGTGTCTTGGCATCTCCGTCGACTTTCCCTGGATTCTGGATCTTCATGTACCGCGTGTCGCCATTCACATATCTCGTGGACGGTATGTTGTCGGTTGCCGTAGCCAACACGGATGTCGTATGCGCCGCGAACGAATATCTCGTCTTCAATGCCCCATCCGGCAACACCTGTGGGTCGTACATGGAACAGTACATCAACACCAACGGGGGATACCTGTTGGACTCGTCCGCAACGACGGAATGCTCCTTCTGCACTCTGTCGTCGACCAACACCTTCCTCGCAGGCGTGAGTTCCAGTTACTCCCGGAGGTGGCGAAATTTCGGAATCCTCTGGGCCTTTATCCTGTTCAACATTGTCGCGGCGATCGGCATCTACTGGCTCGCTCGTGTACCGAAAAAGCCCAAGGCGAAGAAGACGGCCGAGTCGGAGAAGGGCCTGAACCGACCCGATTCCGATAGGTCGACGGAGAAGGTGGCACTAGCCTAGAATAGAATATAGGGAATCATATAAGGAAATTTCTGTTTTTACTTTTTCACATCATCAATCGCTTCAGTGAGAATTCAAATCGTATTTGAGCTTAAAAGAGTAAAGATATCACGAGATACTACTAGTTATGCAAGAGAGAGCGCGATGGGAAATCATTTGAGATGTCGGCTTCCCTCGACTGTCCCGACGATATTATAGCGGTATGAAAAGAAAGTGTACCAATCATCCAAGGTCTCTTGTTCCTTGTCCGTCAGAGCGGAGGTATCGTCATGACAGTCCGTCTGTTCGAGGCTCGTCTTTCCGAGTGCACAGGACGCGTCGTGTCCCGCAAAGACATTGTACCCCTTTCCAGGCCCGTAGACGGCGTTGTGCGTGACGTCAAAGACGTGTCCCTTGATGCCTACGAGAGTAGGGTACGCTGGATCGTGGCCCGTGCAGTGAGATAGATATGACAGTGAGATAGGCTCGTAGCGCGGCTCGGCCAACACGATCGGTTCCTTTGGCGCGAATCGCGGTCGGCCTTTGGTCGACTCAACAGACGTCATCCTGTAAGACTCTCCTTCTTGAAATTCGACGGTACGAGCTGGAAAAAGACTTGAGTGGTTGGAAAAGAATCCCTGGGGGAACTCGCCGGCGGCTCCACCAAATAACTGAATGGATGGAGGAATTTCTTACATCATCCATACCACTTGGCTTAGTGTTGTAGCGGTGAATGCGGAGATATTGTGAACGATTGCGGCAGTGTAAAATATCGTCTCGAAACATGTCGTCGTCGTCATCGTCGTCGGTGACCGTGTCGGTACCTACAGATCCTCGTCCTCACCCGGAAAATTATCGTGCGCATCATCCTGTGCCCGGCGACAGGAAGAGGCAATTCAGAAACCCATGGGCTAGTTCAGGTACGATTCTGGGTCCTACGACGTTCATGAAGGCTCGACTCTACGGCGAGTTGGCGTCGAAACCGCCGCCTCCCGATATCTTGGCCCGTGTCGACTGGCGCAACCTGGATCTCACATATGATACGGGTTCACAGGACAAATTGAAGGCGAGTTGGTTAGGTCACGCTTCCATGTTTCTAGAGTTTCCACACAACGCCGCCGTCGCCACTGGCGGTGATGAACCTAGTAGGGGGATTCGCGTCCTGCTCGATCCCATCTTTAGTGATCGATGCTCGCCGACGCAATATTTTGGTGGTCCGAGACGGTACACGCCCGCGGCGACCTCTGTCGACGCATTACCGGAGATTGATGTCGTCTGTCTCAGTCACAACCACTACGACCATCTCGACTACGGCACAATCAAAGCCCTCCTCGCCAAATTCCCACAAATCACCTATTTCGTGCCGATTGGCGGTGTCAGGCAGTGGTTCATACAGTGCGGCGTAAAGGCCGACAAGGTTCACGAGATGGATTGGTGGGACGAATTGCATTACGAAAAGGACATATACGGCGAGTCGCAGTCCCTTCGTATAGGGTATCTTCCCGCACAACACTTTACGGGCCGCGGCATACACGATCAAGGTCAAACTCTATGGGGATCTTTCTCCATCGAAGCGGGTGAGAAGAAAGTATGGTTTGCTGGTGATACTGGACGACGGACGATTTCGAAAGAGCTGGATGACGCACTACACTCGACCTCGCGCTCGATAAAGAGTGGTGCGGAACGAGACTTGGCAAAGTTGGAGACGTGTCCTGCGCATCGCCAGATCGGGTCCTTGCGAGGCCCATTCGATCTCGCCATCATTCCTATCGGTGCATACGCCCCTCGCTACCTCATGTCCCGCGTCCACGTCGACCCAAGTGAAGCCATCGAGATTTTCAAAGAAGTCCATGCGAAACGAGCCGTAGGTGTCCATTGGGGCACGTACCAATTAAGTACCGAGGACGTCCTCGAGCCGAAATCAGAGTTGTCTCGACTATCAGCAGACGCAAACCTCGAAGGATTTGACTGTTGGGGAATGGGACACGTCATGTATATCTGATTTCCATACATACATCATTGATTGTATCATATAAACCCATCTACCTGTATTCATTCGCTCCAACCTTTAAAAAAAAAAAAAAACGGGGAAAAATTTATAGGATGAGCAAAGTCAAAAGGTAGACCAAGTCCAGTCGGTGGGGACACTGGCGGCAGGCATACCACGCATCTCATCTTGTTCTTCTCCCGCACCCGCCGACGCATTATTATTATTATTACCACCGCCTCGTGCCATCATTTTCTGCGGTCTGACTTGCTGCTGCTGTGTGGCTGTGGGTCGCTGGATATTGGGCGGGTTCATCCAGAGTTCAAAGTCTCGTCGACATCGAGGACACGCACGGTTATTCTGTTGCCCCGTCTGTGAAAAGGAAGCGTCCTGGTTCAATGCGACCGTGTACCGACTGTGCTCCGAGCAGAAAATTCCGCCACATCGACGACAGTGATGTTTTCGCTCGAGAAATGAAAACGACGTCGGACACGCCCCACACGTCGACACCGATGCGTCGGGCCTCCAATGCTCCCTCGTCACCTCCTCGCCCCTCGCACCACCACCACCACCGTTACCACCAACGATAGAAGTCGACGACGCCGCAGTACTACACCGACTCAACCTTGACACACTCCGTTCCACCGCCCGAGATTCCCCAAGCCCAGACCCAGGCCCAGGTCCAGACACAGACCCGACATCCTTCTTCGGTGCCCGAGAATGAGAATTCGTTCTCAACGCCGCCGGACGATACGTCGCTCGCTTCTTTGGCGTCGACAAGATTTGTAAACCCGTCGGATCCACAGAGTCCGTCATCCTCTATCGTCAAAACCCGTCGAGGACTGCGAGTATTCGTATAGCGGGAAAAAAGATGTAGTGCACAGCGCAAAGACTTACTCAACAAGATTTGAAAGGTGTCGTCGAGGCGAGACCTGGAAGAGTGTTCGCAGGGTGGTGAATGGACGAGACGATACGAGTGCGCACCGCTCCGCCCGCCTGATTGCGGACTCACGCGTGGGCGGCCCGCGCAGGTGGCGTGGAAGATAAGCGGGTATTTATTCACCCCGATCTTGCCTCAATTACCAGGCGATCGGCGAAATTTAAAAAATCACAATCAGCCCACGTTGCTCGAGGACTCGCTCGTATGCTCGCGCATTGGACCCCGCGAATGCAGATCATATGCAGGGACAAAAGGGGTCGCCCGACTCTTGACTCTCTCGTTAATTGATTCACTAGATTACCATTACATTGCAGCACAATACAGTACAGTACAGTACAGTCCGACAGTTTGGACAGTTTTTCGCATCGCTTTCATAATGAAACGTCTCATCGCAGGGCACCTCCAAACATCTGCTCCCCGTACGCGGCCCCCGCACTCCGCAACGACCGTGACACGCTGCCCGGCTGTGAACGAGTATTGCGCTTCTTCGGTGTGAACAGGGACTCCTCTCCGTCAGCATCTTGGCCGCCGCCGCCTGTCCCGGACTTTTGCGGCGTCACTTTTGAACGCCAATCTGCCTTGCGAGCCGACATGGGCTGCTCCTGGTCTTCTGGCGTGGAATTATCGTGCTCCAGCCCAGAGCTGGTGAAGAATTCCATGCCAGGAGGTGAGGACATGAACGAGGCTATCGAATCGAGGTTGCCCTGGGCAGTAGGGGACAGTGGGAAATTGGCAATAGCATTGAAATCAAAGTTCAAGTTGCCAGACCCATTCGTCATACCCAGGTCTTCGAGGAATTTATCGAGTTTCTGACGCGACGGCGAATCTGGACCCTCCTTCTGCACATCATCGAGCATTGTGAACATGGATCGCCACGGGCTGGGGCTGGACATTACTTTCGCCGTGAACGACTTCTTCGGAGTCTGCAGTAGAGCAACGAGGTCCTCAAAGCCATTGCCGCTAGCTGGACTTGGAGATGGAGGAGGTTGTGGCGTATTCACCTGAAGCTCGTGTAATGTCTCTCTCGGTGGAGTACCACTACGAGTCTTGTTGGTCGCACCACTCTGCGGTCCGGGAATCAGTCGCGGACCATTCGTCAGTCGTTGCATTCGAGCCTGCGCTGGGGAAGAACGGGTCTCACGGATCCCTTGCTGAGTGCCTTGATGATCATGCTTCTTTGCAGGAGACGTTTGTGCCACAACGCTGTGATCATATTGTGCCGAGTCGCTCGACGAGACGAGAGGCTGCTGAGAGGTCAAGTCCTGTTGCACTGGTCCGGATCGTGCAGGGAAGTCCAGCCGTAATGATTCCTGCCTGTTTCGACCCCACAATTTCTCAGGTCTCATCTTGTTCCTAGTCTTCCAGTACACTCCACAGGCATTGCATAAGCTATGTTTCTCTCCATTGACAGTCAATTGACGCCAGTTACCTTTTGTCTGAATATTGCCACAATTATAGCAGAACTTGATCGGTTGTCCGTCCTCCAAAGCTTTTAGAAGCTCCGCATCACTGCGCTGTAGACCGCTAAGGTTCGGTCCGGACAGTACTCCAGTGTCTGAGACCGGCTCTTTTTTGGGTTGCGCACGAGCCACCCCTTTGCTCGATAATGCACTATCAGGAGGATCTTTACCTTTCGATCCGTATTCGGCATGCATGTTAGCAGGACTACTTGCACCGGAATCCGTTGGGGATTTGGACTTGAATAGTAGCTGTACGGCCCCAATGCTGTTCTTCGCAGCATTGACAGCCTTTGATGGACTGAAAACTGGTATATGACCATAATCGATCACAGATGAAGTCATTTCATTAGCCTTGCGCTTCCTTCCTCGCACCCCACTGTCATCGTTCGGATCCGTGCCGCCTATCGTGGAGAACTTGGCGAGCGGTGGTAGTGCCAGGCCAGATTCGCTTCCATTTGTAGTCGGTAGAGAATTACTCCTTGCTACGCCTTGAGGTGGAGGGGCGAATATCTTCATTTGGGGAGGGGACGATGGTGTGACCAGCTGAGGTGAAGCGGGCTCAGGTAATGGACCATCACCTTCTTGTGAATCTGCTCTTCTTTGCTGCTGGGGTTGCGAAGGTGGTATATTGCTTGATGACTGTTTTGCAGCCGCCTGTTGAGCTATCAGCCTGGCGTGCCTCTGTTGAGAATGTTGTTGTTGTCTGGCTGTCTTCAGTTGAGCAGACATACCCTGTGGAGTCTGTCTCGCTGCCAATTCTCGAGCACGCTGGAGAGTATTGATCTGACCCGAACTCGAGCCCCTAACGGCTGGTTTTGTTGGCACATTGGCCTGATTCGTACCTCCTATCGTCGCATGCTTCATGAATTCGTTCCAATTAGAATAGTCGAAAGTAGCTGGCAGAGTTCGAGAAATCCTTTCGAAGCTTTGCATGGATGTGATAAAGTCCTGCTGACTCGACTGGCATACTTGAGAGAGTTTCATTCGGACTTCGAGAACTGTGCCAGACAGAGACGGCTTTATGAAACCACTCACGACCTTGGCCAGGCGAAGAGGTTGAGACAGTCCCCATGATAACAAACCCTGACCTTCATACAAGTCTCCGGCAAGTCCCTCGGTCGCATCGAGTGTATATATCGAGTAATCCACGTTCTTATCACCTATGAGCTCGGGCCTAAAGTACATAAGTTGTCTGTTCGCGAGGGAACTTCAGCGTTGGATGGTCTCACGAAGAACTGCAGACTGCCAAGGCACAGCTTCTCAAGTCTATGGTCGCTACGTCTCCGCCTTGGGCAATTCGGGTTGCGCTGACCGTCCCACCTCGAGCGAAACACTTCGTCTCATTGAAAAGGTAGTAGACTTTGAGGGTCGCGTTGACTTTCTCTGCCATATCAGAAGAGGAGACCACTATGAGGACAAGCGGCTCGATCGAATTCTGGCGTAACTCTAATGTCGTGGGTCCTCTTGCGGATCGAGCCTTGCTTGGTCGTTGCTGAGACTTCTCGTCCTGTCTTCTGAGTTGCGATGCGTCGCGAACGCGACTTCCCGGTCGCGTCTAAAAGTGATCACCCATTTGCCAGCCACCAATTATGAGCACGTGAGCGAATGCTTCTAACCATACTAATACAGACTTTGTACAAGTTCAGAGACCACCTTGTAAAATTTATTCTGTTCCTTTTTCACCTGTCTAAATGATAGGATAGGATAGTATAGTCAGTGTAATGAGAGACTCGTGGAGATGGCGATCAATGGTGACAAAAAGTCAACGTACGCCGAACGGGAATCGAACCCGTGGCACGCCCATGGCAAGGGCGTATTTTACCACTAAACCATCGGCGTAGTGATAATTGATCATGTGCAACTGGCAGCACAATGGAATATATACTAATGTATTGTGTAATTGAAACGCGGTGCTGTAGTACATGATGCAAAAGCCATACAAGCCACTCCATATTTTGTAGCTCAATCATCTCTGCAATCTTACGATACGTACTATTGTGACAGCATCGAAGCACGAATTAGCATCACTTGAATATGGGTTTATTCAGCAGATCTACTACTGAGGATGCAGCTGCGCCGAAGCGTCGGACAAATGCTAGAACAACGCCGTTGTCCGAGCCATCACCCGCAACACAGCCTACTCCGGAGAAGAATTTGACAGATACACAGGAAGTATTCTACTCTGAAATACTGACTTTCATGCGCTCCTCCGAGCACGGTCAGACATTCACGGAATCCGAGGAGATGTACCTTACTCGTGAACAAATACTTCGATTCTGCAGAGCCACCAAGTGGGATCTGAGTAAGAGCAAGGCGAGGATACTGGCGACTCTCAAGTGGCGAAGAGACTATGGAGTAGATCGTATCACTGCCGAACATATCGAGCCGGAGGCAAAGACTGGTAAACAGGTCATCCTTGGTTTTGACAAGGCGCAGAGACCTTGTTTGTACCTCTTTCCAGGCAGGCAAAACACCGAGGTCAGTCCGCGGCAAGTACAATATCTCGTCTGGGGATTAGAACGCGTGATAGATCTGATGCCAGCTGGAGTAGAAAACCTGGCACTACTCGTGAATTACAAGGGTTCCACGGGTGACAAGAACCCTGGGATCGGCCAGGGCCGCGAAGTCCTCAACATTCTTCAGACGCACTACGTCGAGACTCTCGGACGTGCCCTCGTCATCAACATCCCATTCTTCGTCTGGGGATTCTTCAAGCTCATCACACCCTTCATTGACCCTTTGACTCGCGAAAAGCTGAAATTCAACGAGGACATGACTACACATGTTCCCGTTTCTCAGCTGGACAGTGAATTTGGAGGGGAAGTAGTGTTTGATTACGTCCACGAGGAATACTGGCCTGTCTTGATCAAGATGTGTCAGGAAGCTCGTGCAAGGAAACTAGAAATCTGGAAGCGAGCTGGTGGCGGTATAGGAATCAGCGAAGACCTTCTCAAACAACAACCTTCTGCCGTAGCACAGCCGGCGACAAGTATCGGTAGTCAAGGACGAGCTATCGCATCGTCTAGTGGTCCAAATTCCATGCCTACGATGAACACGGCGCAGAGGGACTCAACCACAACGCATGATAATTCTACGGGTACCCGACTAGTCAACCAGGCTAACGCAGAAACGCTATCAAGCGAGCCGGTCGAAGCAGTCTATGTACCTGAGACTAAGGACGGTCCTAAACTCGCCGAACTCGGCAAGGAATTGCATTGAATTGTGTAAATATTTTAACTCTGCTGCAGGAGACATCATACTGCTCCACGTCGACACATAATAAGGTTTCCGATCCATATTCGAATCGCTCTTCCAAACTTCAATGTGCGATCGCTTCGAGAAAAATTGCAAGCACATAGATGGAATGTTGGTCGCATTTTCCACACTCTTCCCTACCTCGCCTGTTCAGTCATCAAATGAGTAATGCTAAGCACAGGTTGTACAACAAAATCATATCATTTCGTACCCTGTAATGTCACATTCTTGTCTTTGATTATAAAATTGCGGGAAATAAAGCAAAGAATTTGTGTGTAAATGCGCTTTGCATTCTATCTCGGATTTGCTAACTCTAAGCCCATGTTTGCTTGAATGCAGCGTTAAATTTGCCTCTTACAAGCTGGAATGCTCTCAAGACTCTTTTAGTGTCCCTATACACGTACGTTCCGGTGCTGACATTCGAGCCGGTGCCGTAGCCTGAATCGGCATCGTCATCATCGCTCTCTTCTTGGTCAAGGTTCATCCAATCGGCTTCAACTTGAGAACGGGCCCTTGCGTTTGGAGCAGCAGCTTGAGCCGTAGTGACTGAAGGGTTGGCTGGAACATTATCAGCCTCATCCTCGTCAAATGCAGACATTTCTGCATCCGCACCAGACATAATGTCGAAACCTTCTCCATCCGTTATGCCCAACATATTTGAAAGTGATTCTTCGATGCTGGCCAGTACTGTACTAAAGTCGGACAAAACGAACCACGTCCTTGCTTTCGGAATGCCATTGACTTCAACTAACGTCTGTATAGCTTGATGAGCGGGTAGTCTAGCCTCGCCCATCGTGTAGAAGTCGTAGAGATAGGCATTAAGTGTAGTAGTGTTCCTATTCAGGATAGTCAGATTTGGAGAAAGACCTTCGGGGAAAATGCCATTCGGTGCAGAATTTATCAGATCAGAGAAAGACGTCGGATCCTTCGCGGCTGTCAAATCCGCAAAGATACTCTTGTTAGTCATCGCTCGAGTTCGCTTTTCGGCGTTCTCAAGATATTTCTTCTTCGACAATGGCAGTTGTCGGTCCTGTTCTTGCAGCTGAGGATCATTGGCGACGAAACTCTGGATATAAGTATTGTACAATTGAATCGCCCTTGCTTCGTGGTCATCGAGGGACTTTTGAGCCTCCGGTGAGACCTCCGTGAGGGGCGGAAGTGCGATGTATCCCGGATTCTTTTTGAATGCATCTTTTCGATAACGAGCCTCGGATGCTGATATTGGCATACGGCAGAAGATGTATGAAAGGACGAGAACGAGCTTGCTGCATACAGCTGACCGCTTGCTAGGATCGTTAAAGTCTTTACAGATTGCATGGAATATGCCGCTACGCATCAAGGCGGCGAATGCAAAGTTGGAAGGCTCCTCGTAATACAAGTGTGAAACGGGTGCAGCTAGCTTGATCGGTTGTCCAGTGACATCGAGCAATTGCTCCCTCCTGAGATATTCAATAGAGAATCTGATGTGATACAAGATTTGTTTATCGTTGGCATTGTTGTCACCGATAGCTTGAACCAAGTCTTTGGGTTTTGCGAAGAGTCCCTCGATTGCCTTCTGTGCGAAAGCGGATCTATTCGAGTTTTTGAGCAGGTTGAACAATCTCAAGAGCAACGTGGTGGTGACTGGGTAGTGTCCCGAGATAGCAGGAATTCGAGAAACCAGGAGACGGTCGATCTTATCCATAGGTACACAGAGGAAACCGACGTGACCTAGAACATCATAACCTCTTCTACCTGCTCGTCCGGCAGCTTGTCTGAAGTTTAGTGCAGTAAGGTCTACTCCGTCACCTACAAAAATGGCAGACGTAGCGGGCATGTTGATTCCGAGCGCAAGCGTTCCTGTACAGATCACGACTCTGAGATACTTGCTTCTGAACGCCAACTCCACCAGCTGTCGATATCTCCTGTTGAGACCAGAATGATGGATTCCAACACCTCTTCGCAAGGCACGGAGCATCCACAATGGACATGCATTTCGTCTTTCGAGTCGTGCAAGCTCTTCTGCCATATCTTGGTCTCCGTATGTGTTCTTGAGACCAATAAACGAGTAGTTGGGGTCTGGTGCAGTGGGGTCGAACGACTCCTGCCATCCAACCTCATCAACTTCTGCTTCAGGTTGTTCTGGTGCATCCTCATCTTTGTCTGCGTTTTTCTTCGTTCTTTTCATTGCTCGTTCTTTCTCCTTCTGTCTCTTGTCAGCATCTCCAAGCCATTTTTGATATGCCTTCAGTTTCTTTTGCCACGCAGGATCCGTGTCGCGGTACTCTTTTTCGCGAGCCTCCAAAACGTTGAGAACTTTTTCTCCTAAAGACTCCACGACAGATCGATCATAGTTGAAAAGCAAAGAAGGTAAGAGACCTTCCGAATCGAGATCTTCAAGCATTGGCATGATAGCCTCCTCCAACATGGTGGTAGCTTGTTGACCGGATTTGTTGCCCTTGGCTGTAAGATCACTCCATCGTTTTGCAACAGCCTCGGTCCGCGCTCGCAGACCGCCGTCTAGTGCCTTCATCAGGTTCATAAAAGGCGAACCAGGAATACGTGAGTTCGAATCGGCGAGCCATTTAGCCAAATGAGACTTGATCTTTGTCTGGTACTCGACAACATCAGCCTTCCGGATGAAATGGTACTTAGAGAAGTACTTGTTCGGTTCGAGATCTTCTGGCATGTCGAATTCTGCAGTTTTACACTGCTTCATGTGGTCATAGATATTGAAACAATCCCTTGGCTCAAAGCCAAGATCATCAGGCATGACACGTGGGCCGAAGTGAAGTGCAGAGGCAGGATGCATATCTCGCAATTGGCCCTGAATATCGCTGGAAATTTTCTCTCCTTGAAGGAATTCTGCCTCAGGTGCAATTGCTGGAATGTACACGAACTTGCGCAAATCAGAGTAACGCTGGTTGTGGCGCACCAACGTAACTGGTCTCTTGTGAGCAGCCTGAGTTGCTGCTAACCAAGCAGTAAATTCGTCTGGGTTACCGACAGTAGCAGACAGAGCGACGATCGGGCACGGGGCTAAGAGCAGTAGTTGCTCCCAGATAGTACCTTCTTCGCCGCCGATACAATGAATTTCATCGAAAATGATTCGCCTGATTTTGGGTGACCATCGCTGTGCTTGTACAGGCGACATCAGCAGCTTTTGGAGTACCTGGGGTACAGTCACAAGTACTTGACATTTCTCAGGATCGTGAATCTTGTAGTCACCGGAGTGAATTGCCCAGACGTTCTTGCCACCTTGAGTCTTGTAGTTCTTGGAATATCTGGCTTCAATCTCGGCGGCCATCTGATTGACCAATGCCTTTGTAGGAGCAATGAAGATAAGCATGCCTTCGTCATCAGCCCGAAGCACCTTCTCAATTGCATAGAAGGAGATGAAAGTCTTTCCAGCAGAGGTTGGAGCCACAACGAAAACGTTCTCTTCACGATCAATAACATCCAAGACATCTCGTTGCCACTTATCCGCATCAAAATTGGTTCGGGGGTCAGGCTTGGAATCCATGTTTCTTTCCATGTACTGTCCGCAGAACTTCATCTGGAATTCGACACTTGAGAATGGTACATTATACGATGACTTCGATTTTGGCACGTCGAAGTCGAACGAGATCTCCTTACTGAGGGCAGGTTTCACCTCAGAGTCTACACAGTCGGAGAGCCCCATCGTAACAAGGACCTGATCGAGAACTTCTTTCACGTTCGTAGTCAGATATTTGCTGCGATACATGACGCTTATTGCCTCGAAGAGGTTCACAGCAACCTTGACCGCTTCGCTGCTACTCTTCGCTTGCTTCGCGTCTTTACAGGTCTTCTTCCACAGGTCAAGGAGAATCTGAATCCTGTATAATTCCATCTCGAGCTGGATGTCGGCGTCACGCTGTGACTTGGTAGCTGAGTTGATATATCGTTCGAGTTCGTCGAGACGTGTCTTTAGATCTTTATAAGAATCAATTTCGGCCTTTGTCGACGCCCATGCTGAGGTTGACTTGAGAGCTTTCTTGCCGGCTTTTTCAGCCGTGTTGTTCGCAATAATTTGTTGAGCCTTGCTGAGCTTGGCTGGTTTCTCCTTCTTCGCATCCTTCTTTCCAGTCTTCTTAGCAGATTCGCCGGCGACTGGTGTTCCAGAGCGCGATGGTACAGGTGTGGCCTTTTGCGGCTTTCCAGGAGCTGGGTACAGTCCAGAGATGATAGCCTGTCTTTCCAGACCTGTTCCATTGGCGCCAGTCAAACTTTCCGCAGCCCTCTTGATATGGGCCATTTGCCTGTCCTTATTGGCTTGGAAGCGCTTCTTGATCCATATATCCTCTTTACGAACACCGGTAAGCTCTGGGCCTTTCTCCTTTTCGAGCAGCTTCTTCTCCATGCCTGCAACACGCTTCCCAATTTGTTGTGGAATGGACGCAAAGTCAATTGCGTCTGTAGAGTTCTCTTTCGCGGTGGCATCCAATTTGATACTGTCGAGGTATCGATCGAACAATGGATCAGAGAAAGGCAAAACTCGATTTGCTTTCTTCATAGCCTTGAGCTGCTCTTCAGAGCTTTCCATGAGTTTCTTGGACGAAGATCTTGACACACCGCCCAAAGCCTTGAGTAAATCGGCGTGACTTTGTCCAATCTGTCTGCCACTGTATTCGACAAAGTCCGTCTCTACTGCCTTAAGAGATGTCTGCTCAATATTAGATTGATCCGACACCAATTGATGCAGACTATCAGCAAAGAGATCACTGTCGAAATAGTCCGCGACGTCAGCCACAAGTTTCGAATCATGCGCTGTTGTGTCGAGCTTCTTTATAGCAGAAGCGCTCGCGGAGTAGAAAGCATCTGTAAACTTTTGAACTGTCTCATCCTTGATTGAGGAGTCAGCGATTGAAACTCGTTCATCTAAAGTGGCAGTCTCTGATCGAACCAAAGTCAACAGAGCTGCCTGCAGGAATATGCTTTCTACCCGCACGCATTGCTTGAGAGCAGCAAACATCACAGTTCTTCTCTCGCTTGATCCAATAAATTCGGATATTTCAGCTTCAACTTCGCTGTCCTGTTCATTGTTGGAGTCAACTACCACATTACTCATCATTCGAGTGATCTTTTCCAAGTCAAGTACACTTTCGCCATTCAGATCTCCGGAGAAGATCTCCTCGCTGTCTCTCGCAATAGAGAATGCAAAAATCTTTCCATTGAAGAACTCCATACCCTCGAAGAAAGCGACATCCATGCCTCGCTGGAGGTATGAAAATGATGCTGCTCTCCATGCAGCCAACGCCTTGGCTTTTGAGGTGTCCTCCGACTCGTCCATCACATCGAAATCGCCATCACTGGTGAGAACGAAATATGGACGATTTACATCGAGGTACTCCTGACACTCCTTCGAATCAACACTGGGAAACGTGTAGAGTGTGACATTGTCGATGTTCGATAGGTGTCGTACGATACATGCCCGTGCTAGTTGACGTGAGGGGACAAAGAGGGTCGAGAGACTTGAGTGTGACTCGAGAAAGACGACCTGATAATTCAGGTGTCGAAGTTTCAGAAGTTTCTTTTCCAGAATAGCTATCGCAGGAAGGAGTTTAAAGTCTCCATCGAGAGTAACGTTCTCGTCCTCAAAGATTTGCTTGATAAAGGCATCTCCGTCGACAAGGACTAGTTCGTCTCCGATTCGTTCTGTGATATCGGACCATAATTTGGCCTTAGCGTGCCACCATTGAGTCTGACAACAAGATTAGTTTGGAGAATCATCGTTGTTATAATGGCTTACGATTGCCTCTACATCTTTCATCGGCATACAGACTACTTTGATTGTATGACTAGGACGAGACAAGTGCCTGCCAGACGCTTTTGGGTGCCTTCTCCAAACGCAGAAACTCTGGAGCTCTGATTGTGCCGCTGAATCTAATGCGTACCCGAACTTTTTGCTGCGTGCAACTCATGTCAATGACGAACCGCCTCGGAGCCACCGGTTGCAGCCTTTGCACTTGGCCCATTGCTTGGCATATTGAAGGGACTAGCTTGCGCAGCAGGCATATCATAACTGTCGTTCGATGATCAGTCTAATTATCTAGTCTTGCTTATTCTCAAGCCGGGATCAACCACTCGCTCACTGACTTTGACTGACCCCAGACGATTCGATTGAGGATAATTCTGTAATCTACTGCACCAAAGTACTGATGTACACCATCATCGCTTTTCGAGTCTATTTCTGTCGTACCGAGTCTGCATAGGGAATGTGCTTGTGATGTGCTATGCGGTGTAGGCTGGACATAGGTAGTATAGACCGTATGGACTGACCAACGAAAGAACAATTGAATATGTCTTCTATGTTCAGCAATGTTGAACGACTTGTGCTTTGAATTTGCATGGCTCTGTGGCCAAGGTATGATCTTGCTTCTAGCATAGCTCGCGGGTAAGATTCGCATCCCGGACATGTTCATAGCGAAAGCTTGATTCGTTCTGGCGTCGAAAAGCACCAAGACTCCCAATATATTAGAATCATTCTTGGTATCTGATTGATCTACTGTATTTGTAGGTCCAGTACTCGAGCAATAACCGCTCAAAGTCCACATCACCCCATAGTGAGCGTTGATATACTCGATCGCTTGTCTGGTCGATAGGGTGTAGTCCACTACGGTATTGATTTGTTTAGATAGATATCGAACGCTTGAATGCAACTCTATCACAGGCACAAATTCAAAGATTTCCTTCATCATCTCAATGGGTAGATCTTGGAAAGTCATTCCAGACATATGTGATCAATTCGCAGCAGAAGATGGGTGCAGTATCACAAGCATGAGGCGAGAATGCTCGCACAGACAAGGGATGAAACCCAAGTACACGTCAAACAATACTGGTTTCAACGTCGTGACATGGCTGTTCAATATCATCTTGTCAGGATATGATATCCCCAACCTTGAGAATTTGCAGTGTGCAGATATTGGGACAAGGAGAATGAGTGCAGGCACATTTCGTCATAAAGTCTTTGTCCGTATTGGTTCAGAAGAATTTGAGCTACATTTTAGGTTTTGTAGGACGGTCTTCAGCTCTCTGACCAACCTTTGCCTTGGAGTCTAGTCACTTGTTTGCATGGCCTGATGCGTGCTTGTCTGTATCTTTTAGCATATGCTCCAAATAAATGTCGAGGCATATCGATAGACGTCTGACCAGCCTCAATGATGCGGACTTACCGTGAGCCTGGTTCTCCTCCGAGGGTGCAGAGGGTCCTGCGGTGGAACCACCCATACCAGTAGTGGAGTCCTCTCCGTGGTGTTCGTTGGCTGAAGTGCTCTTGTTGCCCTGTGGACCTGGAGCGGATAAGTCCTCACTCGTGAAAAACAAGAAGCCCGATCACACTAACCCTCTGATGTCTTTGCAATTCCCGACATATTCTTGTTGATCTCTTGTAAAGTTTGAGTCTCGTGTGGCCTAGGACTGACTGCGTTGAATAGTGAGTGGGGGTGTCGTCGGGCTCCATCGGAGCCGATGACAGATTCATCGTTAGCCGTCCTTGGCTGATGACGCTATAAACACGTGTCAAGATATAAATGTCAGATTTGAGGCAATGAGCGGGTTCACTTTCCCGATCTGAGTGCACAGTTGAGTCTGATGACAGGATGAACAGTAATCATGATGGAGTCGTGCAAAGCCGATACAACAGATCATGGACGTGCAGTATAGCAAGGAATAATCTCGCTGAAGATGTATCAACTTAATTGCTTGTTGCTCATTGCAATTGATAAGCTTTGGGCAAAGTCGCGGCTCCGCAAATTTAGTTCTTGTAGTGATACTTGTAGTTACGCTAGCGTTTTGCTTGACATTATATCATGCATAATTTGGCAGGACAGCATGTGCTCATCACCGGTGCGTCAGGTGGGGTCGGGACTGTTGCCGTACAGCACTTTTTGAGGGAGGGATGTAAAGTGTCTGCGCAAGTAAACACAAATCTGTCCAGTTTACTTCCCTATCTATGCGATGAGCTACAAGTCATTCGTTGCGACGTCACGAGTGAGCGCGCTATTCTTGAACTATACGAGCACACGTCTGCTTTCGGACCCATAGACATTCTCATCCTGAATCATGGTGTGTTTCAAGCTGAAAATGTACCGATCGCCAACATGGAGTTGGCAGAATGGCAGTCTACCATTGACATCAATCTCACTGGAAGTTTCCTATTCGCTCGCTCGTTCCTTAGACAAATCCAACCTGAACGTTCTATCCCTCCCAAAATATGCATTATAGGATCGACGGCTGGGAAATACGGAGAAGCATTCCAGTAAGCCCCCTCTGTTCTTTCTTTTTTCTTCGCAGAGTAATGAAATGCTCACTTCAAATTAGTGCACATTACGCAGCATCCAAATCTGCCCTACAATACGGTTTCACACTTTCCTTGAAGAATGAAATTGTAAAACATCACGCTCAAGGCCGAGTCAATGCCGTAGCGCCAGGATGGATCTCTACAGCCATGGCAGAAACGTCAATGCGAAACCCGGACGTCAAATATGCCGCGCTTGCATCAACGTAAAAAAAGACACTCTGAAAATTATAAGAGGTGACAGCTGATATGAAAAAAGACCCTTGAAGAAGATTGCGTCCGCACAAGACGTCGTAAATACAGTCATTTATTTGTGCGGAGACGGCGCAGGACACATCACCGGACAGTGCATCATGGTCGAAGGCGGTATGGAAGGACGAGTCCTGAATTCCAGAGCCGATCTTGGCTTGTGATTGGGAGAACGAGAAATCCAGTCCACAATCAAATATCTGCACGGACTATCCTTTGATCGTACTGCGAATGATTCATCAGAGTATCTATAGCAATACTCCGCTGGACTTGCATGTGAAGAGCAATAAAACTTTGGCCCAACTTTTGGCTGGTATCCATAAAAAACTTTCACAACTCTAGAAATATAAAAAGCCTAGATAACTTATGATTTGATTGCATGACACATATAATTTGACGTATATCATCTCGCATGACACTCGGACGTGCAATTACTCGGGTGCAGAGACGCCCCTGATGACAGGTCTTGCATCGTCAACATTTGACAGACACGCCAGACTACCTACATCGTAGCCGACCACATCTTGCCGTACCACGAGTCCGGTGCTACTGTTGGTCGCTGTGCGTCTTCCTGATCGATCTCTCGGGAGTTGCCAATAAGATCCATCGTCTCAAGGGGCACTAACGAAGTCTTATGGACGACCTTATACCCGACCCATAGTCCACAGAATACTGGAACACCAATATAGGCGGCGACAAAATCTTGTACATTCCAGCGGATAAAGGTGGCAAATCCGTTGAATGTAATGACCACTGGAAACATGATGAGGCATGCATAGGCAGCATATGGTTGAATCGCAGATGTCATGATCAGTGAAGAACGATCAAACTGTTGTACCTGCATTGCCTGATGAAATCGTACGTAAGCCCAGCAGATCATAGTCCATGAGAATAGGCCGGCTATGGTTGCAATGTTCGAGAGCCAGTCGAATGCTTTTGAAGAACCTGAAGAGACATTCAGATAGGACAAAAGGCCAAAAAATGAAGTGAAGACCACAGCATAATGCGGGAGTCCAGCCTTTGTGCATCTACGAAAGATACTGGGTGCCTTTCCCTCTATTGCCAAAGCATAGAGTGTTCGAGAAGCAGTATATAGATCACTGTTGGCGGCAGAAAAAGCAGATGTCAAAATGACGGCGTTGACAATGTGTGGCAGAACTGGTATCCCTGCGTTCCTGATGGCTAGCACGAAGGGTGAAGCCGCGGCAGTATGCTTTCCTGCGAGTGCCGTCTTCAACGCCGTTGAGTCATAAGGCACCAAAAGCCCAATCACCAAGATGCCAAGGTAATAGAATATCGCAATTCGGTAGATGACTCGCCGTATGGCTCGTGGCACATTCCTTCTTGGATTCTGCGCTTCACCTGCCGTCACGCATACAATCTCAACTCCCAGATAAGAGAACGAAGCTTGTGTAAGAGTTGCCCAGAAACCAAGAAATCGAGCCCAGCCTGCTCTAGAGAGGTCGAGATAATTCGAGTTGAGTGCACCGGGGTCTTTCTGTGATCACTTAGGCATACCATAGTAAGGTTTTTGCGAAAACATCCTACCCAGTATCGGAACCCTATATAGCCAGTATTCGAATGCACTCCCATATCGACATCACACGTCAGTTCGAGCCCTGGGTCTTGACTTTCAATCACTTACGCAACAGACCTAGGAAGATCAAGCCGACGATAGCCAGCACCTTGATGATCTGACACCATCAGACAGTAGTTGATCTGATCGAGAGCGACTTACCGCTGCCCAGAATTCAGCTTCGCCATATCCCCGAGCACCCAGAAGATTTGTCAAGATAGCAACGACTAGCATAAGAGTGATGTATCCTGCGAGATGATTTTCGTTCGAATCCCAATACTGGATTACTATTGAAGCCGCCGTGATTTCAGCTGGCAAGGTTATAGCGAAACAGTAAAAGTAGTTCCATCCTACAGCAAATCCGATGGCAGGATCGATGAATTGGGCGGTGAATTTGGTAAATCCCCCACTACCTGGCATGTGGGTAGTAATCTCACCGAGACTGAGCATCATCAAATATATAAAGGCTCCCATGATGACATAACCTAGCAGAGCACCTACTGGTCCGCCATGTCTCAACGCATTTCCTAATCCAATGAATAGGCCTGTGCCAATTGTACCCCCCTATCAAGAATCGTCAGCCGTCGAATCGAAAAGGCTGATGCAAATGCTCACAATTGCAATCATCTGCAAATGTCTGGACTTGAGATCTCGATGGACTGTGCCACTCTGCTCTTCATGCTGTGAGATGTCCTCGTAAGTACCTGGTCCACTATAAGTCCCCTTCGCATGGTCGTCATCTTCCTTTTGTGCCTTGAACCCGCCAGTCATGTTATCCAACTCGAAAGCGTTCATGCTGAACCAAGCTAGTGAACACAGACGTCCAGGCCTACAACGAACAGTCGAGTAAGGTTGTCATGCAGCCTTGAAATGACGCCTTGACGATATGATATCTCTCCTTAACTCCGAAGCCTTATTAAACACAACTGAGAAGAGCCGATCGGTAATCTAAATGTCAACAAATGACTGGTAGCAGTCATAAAGTGTTGATTGATGTGGCCGCACGACTGATTGACCAAGATATGAAAACATTCTTCGTCCTGTGAAAGTCGTGTCTTCCGAGAAATTGACAGTGGAAGGTGCTACGGTGAGCATAAATGCGTATTCGCTATCCGCAAAACCGTTCTCGACATGATTGACCACGTCTCGGTATCTATCATGCGGGCCAAGCACAAATGATTCATCAGGTCCGTCTTGTGGACCCGGGGCAACAATCTGAACTTGTCACAGATGCGATTTGACCAGACTGGGCAACACCTGGAATGCGCAGTAGACCGAAGGGGTCAAGTGTACAAGTCGCTCCGGAAGTCAGTAGACGAGCTTTGCAACTATGAGAATGGCCAGCATTGAGCTGATTCAGGAAAATTTTATGCTGTCGAGATTATGTTGTTCAAGTTCCGGAAGAATGTGGCTTAACCAATGTGACTATGCTTAAATCCGAGAGTTGATATATAGCAAGGACTCTGATTTCTATTGGCAGCGAGCACATGATACCAGGGTCATCATTGTGGAGATCGTCTGTCACCCAAAAGTCGCTTCAAGATCTTATAGACTTGGGTCCGGCGCCCATCTCCTGTCTCGTTGCCTAATTCCTCAGGAGCACCACCAAGCTGGATCGTCCCCATCGCTTCGAATCTCTGCTGCATAGAGTTTCTTGAGACTTGATTGATGCCTGGAATCTTCAGAATTGGAGGTGGCGCCACAAGGTCGGTCGCCCGCGTAGCATAGCCATGGCCGGCAGTGCCTTCCACGAGAGCATGCTTTCTTGATGCCTCGGAGTCATGTAGCTCTGGACTTTCCACAAACTTCAAGTCATCGGTATGGCTGATGATGGCTGTTTGACTTTTCCTTGCAAAGCGATTGCTGCTTTCGAACTTCGGACGGAGGCTTTCTCTGTACGAAGAAACAATTTTGTCGAGCCCACGAGCTCTCCAGGAAGCGCTTCGATACGATCCTTCACGCGCGTGCCGCAGTGGGACAGACAATGTTCTTCGAATTGGACTTCCAAGACGGAATGGCAACGCGACATCGGTGGAGTATATAGAAGACTCATGATTGTCAGTATTAAACAATTCATTCCGTTTCTTCACGAGGCTTTCTGAAGATTTAGTCTTGCGTCCTTTCATCCTCAGAGGATCAAGAATTGCACTACTGAGAGACCTAGGACTTTCGAATCGCTTGTCATCGCCATACGATTGTCCAAACCGAGCATCTTGTTCGCTGCTATTGTATTCACTCGAATGCACTGGAGAAATCCTTCGGGTGATTTTCAAGCGAGAATTTATCCCCGGATCGTTGTCATTCTGTGTGAGTCCTCCATATACAGCCTCGTGTTTCTGGAGAGAGCCGGAGAGTGGTTTTTGATAGCCGTAGCCTTCACCTCTGCAGAATATGTCTTCTTCACGCAGGGCTTCTTTGTATCGACGTGATCGTCTCTTGATCAGACATACGATCACTGTCGATACCACTAATGCAGACAAGCCCGCCAGAATATAGACTGTCGTTCGAGGCATTCCTTGTGCAATACCGGCCTTTGACTGTATGCTAGTCTGATTGGCGGAGCTTTGATTCACAGCACGTGTAGGGCCGATCGCACCTGTACTGATTCCCGATGCGTTTACCAAGGTAATATTTGGCAAGATGAGTGGTTTTGTACCAGGCGCGAGGGTGCGCGTAGGATCTGCCGAAGTGCTTAAGGATGTCTTGGACGATACTTCGGTGATCCTTGTGGGCAGCAGATAGGGAGTAAAGAGTGTAGTTATCCCAGACCCCACCGAAGATTGTCTTGATGTTATGGTGTCGTCGAGAGGAGAAGGGGTCGTGCGTGTGTCAATTAAATGCTTCTGTGTTGAGGATAGTTGCAGCTGAGTTGCCGAAAGTGTTTTCCCCACTGGTACGGCTAGCGGAGTCGTCGTGGGTTCAGCTGTGACGAAGGAAATTGCAGGTATTGTAAGTATAGTATTGTCAATAATTCCTGCGTTGTCTAAGAGCTCTATCTGATTGTTCGGTTCTGCTTGTTCCACGTTGTAGTTCTGCCGTGGAAGCTCTCCTGCTGCAACACGCAGAACGTCGCAAACGATGATGCATAGGACGAGAGAATTTCTCATACCTATTTACACATTTACTGTGTTGAGTTTGTCAGCATGTCCTGCTCTGAAGAATCGTGTCAACTTTGCAGTTGTGTTTCATAGACTACAATGTGCTGTCTGATGTACCTGACTGCAGAGCTACAGTCTCCATGCACCGATGTATCATCGAAACACCTGATTGATTCAAGAGAGAGGCTCGTGCAATGTCATGGCGTGTGAGAACCAAGTAGAATCCGGGAAACTAGTCGGTGCGCGTCTCAGCACTGAGATTCGCATCATGAGACGCAAAGTGTTCTCGGGCGAATACTTGACAGGGAGACATACTTCTGCACTACTGCGTACATGAGGAAGCCATTCTATCGAGCTTTTCGCCAGTAGCTCTACAAGTCTGCCATTCCTCCAAGATTTCCGCCCCGACGTGTGGGCCTGTGTACACATCGATTGCCTTCTGGTTCCACTTTAGCACACACCACTCGAGCCTTTTGCCTCCAATCTTCTTGACTTCCCTGGCCAAATATCGCAACAGATCCGTGCCGTAACCTTTACCTCGGTAATCGGGGTCGATATAGAGATCTTCAAGCCAGATGCCAGGCGCAGCATGCCAAGTCGAGTAATTGTGGAAATAAATTGCGGTCCCAACCGTGACAACCTCACCAGTGGGGGTTTGTACTGTTGCCACCAGAGCTTTTGCATATTGGACGCCTGTAAAACCTAGCGTCGATTGTAGTTGCTCAAGAGTAGCCACACATGATTCTGGTTCCTTCTCGAATAGTGCCAAATCTTCGATGAATTTGAGGATCACAGGACAATCTTGGAGCTCTGCAGGCTTGATGTTTAACGACATGGTCAGTCTTGAGATACAAGAAGGGCTTGAGAGGGCACGATTCTTTTGAGATCGACGGGCAAATCGCACTTGGTGGAGAATTGGGGTCCCCGTTGAGACAAATGATCAGCAACCGCATGCATGAACAACCACACACACGCAATTCACTTGATTAGTCAAAGCTTCGTGTCACATTCTGTTCTATTCTGTTCAGCTAGAAGCAAGCCAATAGATAACCTAGATATACACTCCCAGGACATGTCCACCTCTGACTCGAACGAAGATTTGGTTCTTCCGTAGCTCGCCCTGGGCAAACATCCACTTGTCCCCACGGATGCAGAGCAGAGCTCTACCCGAAGCGACATTTCAATGCTTTTAATACACATATGCTGTCGTATACATGCAGCTGAAGCGGTCTTGTTCGATCTCACCAATCTAGGTGAGAGCAGGACTTGAGGCGATCCGCAAGCTCTATTTGGACGCGTCCCACACCTTTGAAAGCTGTCCGATCGCAGCAACCACTCCAAGGGCTCCGACACCGCGCTCTGTCAAACCAGGCAAGCCTCGCTCTAGCGACCAGTGCAAGGTTAGGGGTGCATATGCAAGGTTGATGATGACTTCTCTGACCCATGAAAAGCTCAGGTCTTCCCTCTCTTGTTGGGATTTCTTGTTTATAGCTGGATCTTCTAGATACTGCTTGCGTACGAGGCTCAAACGATACAGATCCAGAAAGACGTGTGCAGCCCAACACCTACAGCTCCAAAGCCAGAGTTTGGATTCGACATTCTTCGACACGGGCAATATATCATGAGAGGAGAGGTATGCGACGTTCTCGAGAGGTTGGTACGCTAGATTGACCATAACTTGAGTGTCCTCGATCCATCTGGGCAGGGAGCCTGTCTGAGCTGAGGTGGGCGTGTTGTAGGTAGAGATGCCCCAAGCGTGTACTGCAGGATAGCCTAGCAGGCGAGCGAAGATCCTGTAGTCGCTACACAGATCCCTGAGTCTCTTTAATGACAAATAAAGCTTTATCGACGGATGTGACGATCTCGACTTTGTAGTTTCAGACGACAAGATTGTCCGTGGCTGTAGTGAAGGAAGGACCAGAGTCAGAGCGTACTGCACGATCATAAACATTCTATCTGCACCGCCCGATGTCGAAACAATCTTCGCAAATCGCGCAAGAAACAACGAGGAGGCATGCGATGAAGATAGAATAGACTTAGACATGCCTGAGAGCAGGACGCCGTCTTATACCGCTGCTATTGAGAGTAAAAGTCAAGGTCTTACCTGAAGGGAGAGAGTCAGTCGACCCCGCGCGGTCAATAGCTTGTGGTTGGCAGTGCGGGTCCGCCCGAGGTGGCTCAGTTTCCCACGCCTTGCAGGACTCGCACCCGAAATTTTCTTCGGCGTCAACCATGTACAGCTCTTCATCAATTCAAATGCTTTGCTATCATGGACGGGTTGGGATTGTCTTTTGCTGATCACGCTTCACTGTGAGCGTCTCGGGACAAGACGATCCGTTTCGTCCGGAAGTGGCACGAAGGATGCAAGATCGAGAAATGATGTTTTAGCATGTATTACCTGATTCCTCCTTGGAGGAAAAAGCAGACAACATTTCTATGCTGATCTCCCTCACGAGCTCAACGACAATTTTACTAGGGTCCCTTTCAGCGTGTCTTGTCTCAACTGCCGAGACGCTCTGAATAGCAATCCGGGTTCTAATTCCAGCACGATGGGGACGACTCGCAGCGGAATGTCTTTGAAGACGAAAAAGAGTGAACGATTTACCATGATGAAACGTCATCGTTACCCAGCTCACTTGTGAGGCTAATTTGCTTATGACAAGAACACGATTATCTACTTCTGATCTATGGATCGTAGACCTCTTTTTCGTCTACACTCTGCTGCGAGTTTTAGTCTTAGTCTTTGGTCTTAATCCACACTAGCCACAAAGGAAACATTCGGGAAACCTCCTTCGGGAAGGTCAACGTCTGGAAGATGAGGCCAAGACTGAAAGTGGCTCTTTAATGAGACATTTCTGCCTCGTTGGTGACTTCGACTCTGTAATTCATCATATGTAAAGCATCATTCATGCGTTTATGAAGGCGTGCTATCATGCGAGTAGACTCAACACTTACTGCGAAAATTTTTGGCGCCATGTGTGATCACTCCATAACCCGGTAGAATTATGAAGCTTGGCGAGAGAACTTTGGTCACCGCTGCACCTGCCATGCACGAAACGAGGTGAGGCAGAGATACAGAGGGTCTAGTCCCTGACTCAGCGATCGCTCGACTGTTTCTGCCTCGAATCTCGGAACGACATCACCATCCGCAAGCCACATGTGCGCCCCGCACGACTTGGCAACCAGATACCGGCGTGGATCAGGGAAATTCTGGCGCACCGGCTGAATCCGCCGAGGGAGATGTCCTCCGAGTGGAGTGCGAACTGACGAGTTGAAGTAGAGCGAATCGAAGGAGAGCAAGGACAAGAACACGACGAGCTTGTCCCATGGTTGACTTAAAGCTGCCCTGCCCGTTCGGTGCTCAAGGATGCTTCTCAACGCGTGGGATCCCGTTGAAAGTCAGTTTCTAGAACTCGTGTCTGGCGCTCATAGGTCTCACCGATGCGTGGGTGGGCGTGAACTATGCATGCATCGATTGTCCATGCCTGTGTGAAGCGTGAAGCAACGTGCCCGTTGGGGATCCCTTCTAGATCAAGTGATTGGCCGATCCCCGCGGGAGATCATTTTGCCTTCCTTTCTGAGATCGGCGAGAAAAATTCATTCTCCTCGGCAGCACAGTCACGTCGGGTTATCATGATCATGATTACGATGCAAGCTAGGTGGGGCGGTAGGTAGATGCACAGCCGTAGCATAGGGATTGGGACCGGGGGCCTGTGTCCTGTCGCCAGCACGGCAGACCGGCACGTACCACGGTGCTTGGTTTTGCCTGTCGGCGTTGGACATGGGGTTCTGGCAGATTGAAGGAGGCCAATTCGGGCCCGATTGCCTGCACAACTGTGCCTCGCCTGACATCAGATGGGAGCAGTTGCCGCCCGGACCGCAGAGATGTACCATGTCACGGCTCCTAAAGTAGTCTCGCACGCCCCGGCCTTGTCTTCCTCCTACTTACCCTCGCCCTACTGCCCCCGCGTCCTGCGATAGTCCCCCCTCTGACGTCCGCCGTCACCACACACCTTAGTCGATCCCGGCCACTCGGGAAACTAGGCCCCGCCGACTGATTGGCAGGGTCATTTTCGCACGCTTGCGGCCACGGCTGCCACCCGAGGGAAAGCTAATCCGTTGCTTGGGCGATGGCTGAGCATGCCCGCAGAACTTCGATCAGCATGCTCACGAAACATGGACGGAAGCACTCCATCGACTCTCCCACGTCAATGACAGTGCAGCCTCCCTCACCGTCTGGCGGGTCCGGTCGTACTCAAGGTCAGTCGTACCGCTGCTGCTGCTGCTGCTGCTGCTGCTGCTGCTCAATTCGTTGCTCGCTCGTTCATTTGAGTCTTGGCGCTGATGACATATAGCGAACATGGCACAGAGCGCCTACGTACCTCCTCTCACGACTCAGAAATCGCTCGCTTCCAGCGGTGGAGGCACGACGTCGCTATCTATCTCCCTGGCGGAGCCTGTCCTCTTTCTCACGGGCGGCTTCGACTCACACGAGCCGCAGGGCGAGCGGCCGACCATGCTCAGAGGGACCCTCATGGTGAAACTTGCGAAGCCTTCCAAGCTCAAGGCAATCACACTTCAATTCAGCGGCAAGAGCCGCACGGAGTGGCCGGAGGGTATCCCTCCCAAGAAGCAGGAGTTCTGGGAGGAGAAGGAGCTGATGAACCACACCTGGACCTTCTTCAATGCACAATTCCCGATTCACGAGCACTCGCACGGCGCCGACCAGTTCACGTCGTCGGACGCCAGCGTTGCCTCGACGAACGGTAACGACATCTCACCCAGCAGCCCTTCGAGGTCGTCGACTGCGACGTCCAGGTCCTCTACGACGATAGAGAGAACGGCCACTGGCGGCTCGGGCCTTCTGCCTTTCACCTCCGCAAGGTCTTTCGGCAAGAATGACAATGCCACTACTCAGATGAAGGGATACAGGGTCTTTGCGGCGGGTGAATACCTCTACAACTTCGAGTTGCCCATCCCCTCCTTCTTGCCAGAAAGTATCCAGTGTGACATGGGCAAAGTTGCTTACGAACTGGACGCGACGGTCGACAGAGCGGGAGCTTTCAAGTCGAACCTCTCTGGAAAGATGGCTGTCGAGCTCATCCGGACACCGGGTGAGGCCAATCTCGAATCTTCCGAGCCGATTGCTATCAGCAGGAATTGGGAGGACCAGTTGCACTATGATATCGTGATCAGTGGGAAATCCTTCCCGCTAGGTCAGAAGATACCCATAGCTTTCAAGTTGACGCCCTTGGCGAAAGTCAGGGTTCACAGGATCAAGGTCTTCCTCACCGAGACGGTCGAGTACTGGTGCAAGAACAAAAAAGTACACCGTCTGGAACCCACCCGGAAGTTGTTGTTGTTGGAGAAGAATGCCGGGGTCAGTGGAGGTGCGAACGAATCTCTCTTGGGAAACATTGATGGAGCCTCGAACGCAGGCTCGACGGAGTTCGATATGGAAGTCAAATTGCCGGGCTGCAATGCCGTCGGAAAGGACAAGATACATTTTGACACAACTTTTACCAATATCAAGGTACACCACTGGATCAAGGTCGTCCTCAGATTGTCAAAGGCCGACCCGCAACCGAACGATCCCAACAAGAGACGTCATTTCGAAATCAGCATCGACTCGCCCGTACATCTACTGTCATGCAGGTGTACGAATGCCAACACGCAGCTGCCAACATACAGCGATGCCTCCCTGGTCGTCAACGCCCGATTACCCTGTCCGTGCGGTAGTACTACGGGCGACGTGTCGACCATGAATGCCGCTGTGGGCTCGAGCTCAAGTGGATCCCCGACCATCCCTAACGGCGCGTTCGGCGCCAGGGATACGGGTGCCGCTCGACCGATGCATCTGTTGCGCCAGCCCAGTACCCTGCCTCCGCCTTTCAGCGCGGATATTGCTCCACCCCCTTTGATGACTCCGCCGCCTGGCTACGACTACACGCCCGGCCAGCAACAGCAAGCCTTGGATTACTTCACGCAACTGACTGTCGACGACAACGCCGAGGTCGAAAGAGCGTCCGACGACTCGGAGATCGGCACTCGAACACCTGGCCTACATCCCGCACTCGGTCTTGGATCAAGTCTGGGAGTCCCCGGCCAGGGTCTCCACGATGCCCGAGGTCGAAGGGGTTCCGCCATCGAGCTGAGTTCCAGCTCGCGCTTTGGTGATGCCGCCGCGAGCTTCTACTCGCGCGACGCGTCCCACGCTCTACCTCGCTCCGTCGCGGGCAACACCATGGTCGTGAACGGACTCATGCAGGCACCACCGCCCGCGCTCAACTTTGGCAACCGCCCAAACGTCAACGGGATCATGGGCACCAGCATGGCAAACCGCACGAATTCCAACATGAACGGAGTTAGCGGTGGTTTGAGGACTGTACACGGTGCGACCTCCGCCCCCCTAGCACGACAGTCGGGCGCTTGACGCTCGAACGGTCCAGCCATTGGTCGCCAATGATCCGAGTTTTTCGTGGAAGTGGCGGTCCCGACGCGGGAAACACACGGCTGCTACGGCAGACTCGCGACAACGGAAGCGGCTCACGGACCGAGGACGAGCAGCGCTTCCGTGGGATCGACGCCGCACGGACCTCATCCTCGCCGCCGTGCCTCGGTCGAACGTGGCTTACGGCCTGCAGGTTTGTAGAGAAATGTCGAAAGGTACAAAAAAATTGAAAGGTCAAGAAACCAGAAAGAAAGGAAAAAAAAAAAAAAAAAATTCATCAGGAGGATGAAGAACAAGAATCAGGATGAAGGAGGGGGAAAAGGGGGCAGAACTGCATGTCTATATAGGTATAAAACCAGGCCGACAGGTGTCCTGCCAGCCAACATCTCCCTTTCGTTACCACCCCTCTCCCTCCAGCTCCCATAGAAGCGGGGCCCAAGTAGTAGCGAAGGAATTGAACAAATACTCGAGAAGAAAGGATGCCGCCTTGCTGGGACTTGGCTGGTCAATTGGGTCCCACACGCAAGCGGGCAGCGACTCGAAAGTGTAAAAGGGAAAAAACCTTCCCGCACGGCAGCCTCCTTCCCTCTGGGAGCGGGGGCGGCGGGGAGGCAAGTCAGAAGATTTCCGCACCGTATGTGCCACCTGACTCATATACTTCCTCTCTCCTCCCTCCTCTCTCCGGTCCCTCGGACATCAATTCGACCCCGCGAGCAGTCTCGAGTCTCGCTCGCAGACACGTCATTAGTCTTTGGGTGGAAAAGGCAGTCAAGCATCATGTCGGCGCCGCCAATTCTAGGTTCGACCGAGGTCGACGGTGGGTCGGATCAGGCGGTCACACGAGGGCTCGAGGAGAAGGACGTCGGTAGGGAGTCCTCACTGAACAGCGAGAACGGTGCGCGTTATCGGAGCCTCTCGTCGGCCGAGGAGAGACGCCTGATGCGAAAGATTGACCTCCACGTCGTCCCCATGATGGTCCTGTTCTATCTGCTGTCCTTCCTCGACAGGACGAATATAGGCAATGCCAAGCTCAACGGCCTGGTCAAGGACCTCAAGCTGTCCGACTACGACTACAGGATCGCCCTGACCATCCTGTACGTTCCGTACATCCTCGCGGAGATTCCGTCAAACCTCTTGGTCAAGAAGGTCGGTGCCAACAGGTAAGTCGCGCCGAGTCGTACACTTGTTCTCACGCATCGTACATGACTGACGCACACGAGGTTCTTACCGATCCTCGTCTCGTCGTGGGGCGTCGTCGCCACACTCCAGGGGATCGTCGTCAACAAGCAGGGCCTCTGGGCCGATCGATTCTTCCTCGGTCTCACAGAGGGCGGCATCCTGCCCGCAATCATCCTCTATTTGAGCAGCTGGTACAAGCCTCACGAACTGCAGTTCCGTATCGGTCTCTTCTGGTCCGCGTCCTCTCTCGCCGGCGCACTCGGCGGCCTGCTCGCAGCTGCACTCGGACTCATTGATGCTGGCGGCAAGCATGGGTGGAGTTGGATCTTTATGTAAGTCTTGCCAATCCTTTCCTTTTTACAATCGATCGCTGACATCGTGTCAGAATCGAGGGCATCATCACGGTCATCATCGGAGTCGCGGGCTTCTGGCTCATCCCTCGCAACATCAGCACCTGCAAGTTCCTCAGCGAAGAGGAGAAATGGCACGCGCAGTCCCGTCTCCTCAGCGCTACCGGACACAACGAGGAAGCCGAACCGTTCTCATGGTCCGAGATCACCTCGACGTTCGCCACACCGCATCTTTGGATCCTCGCCGTCATTGCGTTCTGTTCGGGAATCGCGGTCTATAGTGTCGCGTACTTCCTGCCCACCATCACGAGCACGTTCGGATACTCCGTCTGGGGCACACAATTGCTCACTGTGCCGTTCTACATCCTCTCGTTCATCCTGACATTCATCTTCTCCGTCTGGGGCGATCGAATAGGTCAGAGGTCCCAATTCATCGTGTTTCCACAACTCCTCGCGATCGCGGGGATCGCCATCCTCTACACCTGTACGAGGGACCATCGGGGCATCGGGCCCCGATACTTTGCCATCATGTTGACTGTCGGTGGGATCTACTCTGCCGTACCGGGCTATTTGGCATGGAGTTCCAACGTCTTTGCGAACCACTACAGGCGAGCCACGGCGCTCGGCGTCATGATTGTCATGACGAATTCAGGCGGTTTGGCGTCGACCTGGCTGTTTCGCACGAAAGCATCGCCGAATTACAAATTGGGGTACCTCGTCGTCCTGTCCCTACTGAGTCTCGGCACCGTCCTCGCCGTGATTCTCAGGTACTATTTCATCGGCATCAACAAGGCGCGAGCGAATCGACTGGCTTCGAGGACGTTTAGTAAGACTGCCAACACTACTGACCGTGGCGATCGCGAGGATGCCTTTGTCTATACCATTTAGACCAAAAAAAAACAAGTTGATGAAAAATACAAAAAGTAGTGTTTTTAAATAGGTAGTAGTGATTTTTATTTAAATTTTGATGACGTCGACTCTTGCTCGCGTCCATACTTTATGCAACACTAATGATTCGTCATTTTCGTTTTCATTTTCATTCTCGCTTTCTTGTTTTTGGGTGACGTGGTCGTCGGTAGAGGGAGCAATGTAAATTTTGACAAATGTTCCGGCGCCGGCTTTTTTACTTAGACCGCCTGGATTGATCATCATGACGCCGTCTACGACTTTAACGAATGTCGTCATATCGCTGGGCGAGAGAATAATGTCTGGAACGCGAGTCCCGAATTCAGTCAATCCAGCGTACCCGACATCTAAATTCGCCGCTGCAAAGGACACCGACGGGACTGGTATCGGTCCTGACGGCGACGATTGAGATGGTGATGAAAAGGGTGGAAAGAGTGGGTAAAAACGGCGTTGTTGCAAGAGGTGATGACTTTGACGGGCGAGACCGTTTTTTTCAGTCGGATTGAGACTGATTTCAGAAAGTGTGAGGTGTTTTAGAATGTCGTTGGAGGAGACTCCGTACGAGACTTCATCGAGACTGAACAAGGCTGGATTAGGGAGAAGTTTTACGGGTTTCAATAACCCTGTCGTCGAGCGAGAAAATGGCTCTTGTGGAAAACATGGGTGTCGAGAGACGGCGTCGTTGATGTGTGGGACGAGGAGAAGGCCCGGAAAGTCTTGGATGATGGGTGTGATACGTTCTTGAAAAAGACCGTCGAGGGTTTCCGATGTAGAGGGACCGATATTACCAGACTTGATCATCGGGTGAGTGAGGTCGATAAAGGGTCCGATCAAGATGACTGAATCTGGATTCGTGTCGTTGACCACGTCACGTAACGCCTTGAGCGCGTCAAAGGATAAATCCGTCTGTGGTGTGTACGGTCCAGCGGCCACAATCACAGTCGTTCCTTCCCGACGAAACTCGTGTCGGCGAGACGCAGATGGCGGTAGAGGAGTCGGAGTCAGTATTTCCGATACTTTGAATTCCACAGCAGATTTCATTCCTTTCAACGCAACCAATTGACCGGGAAAAAGGGCGTAGGAAGTTAATGCAGACAAGTCGAGTTTGGTCCTTGATCCCGTACCCAAGCGTCTCGACGTTTCGAGCATGACCGAGGCAGCATTCAATCTCCCGCCATCCAATGAGTCACACGCTATCCTGCCAATCACGACGGTTTCCGATTGTGAAGTTTGACTAGGGTTCCCGATATCTTCATCTTGTAATTTGAATGAATCAAGGACGAGGTCCGCATACTGATCAATCTCATCGTCCAAAATCTCACTCACTTCCGATAATTTCTGATACATTGGTCTGTAAGAGTACTTTTTAGGATCAAAGTTGGCGCTTAATACAGGTGGTGTAGTCGACTTGGTGAAGGGTACCTTGAGGTGATGGGGATCGAGTTGCTGGATGATAGATCCAGGTTCCTTTCTACTTGCAAAGGGAGACGATACACCGAATGATGGAGGCGGCGTCCCTTTGTGATCAACCAGAGTACTAATAGTACTCGTCATTTGTCTCGTTGGAGTCGATAAATCTTTCATGCGGCCCGTAGAACCTGGTTCTCTTTTGATTCGCTTACTAACGGGAGTCATATCTCCAAGACTTTTTTTATGTGCGTCAGCTTTACAACATGTCCAGAGACTAGAAGTTCCCCTTACAAATCTTCATATCCCGAGCCGACAACATTCGCCGATACTTTCTTGGAACTCGCAGGAGTTTTCGTGACAGATTTCGATTTCGAGGAGTGCTGATTACTCGTCTCTAATTGATTCTGAATATCCTGCTTGAACAATGTCGCATGTTCAATATCCAGCGGTGGGTTATTTCCCATCTTGAAGACCCATGATTCCCCTTGAACTTCGTTCAGAAAAATTGTGTCTTTATTGACAAAAAAAGTCTTACATTTAAAGTATAAATCTTCCTCGCTGATTGAGTAATTCTTGAGGACACTTTCCAACAGTGCTCGAACATCGATCGGAATAGCACCGAATTGGTCCATACTGCAGTCTGGTCGTCGCGCTCGGAATTTCGTCGCGCTCCGAGATATAACTTGAAAGACGCGCGCGAATGCGCGATTCACATTCAAAACAAGTATATATACATTCAAAATCCCGAAGATCATCAACTAAACTACGCCGATGGTTTAGTGGTAAAATACGCCCTTGCCATGGGCGTGCCACGGGTTCGATTCCCGTTCGGCGTATTTTTTCCATCCTAGCACTATCCCAACTTTTTGCTTCTTTGCTTGCTCACAATTTTTATAATCTTCACATTTTCCATCAAACACGCCGCATTCACTTTGTATTTTGCTTATCCGTGTATCAAGTAGTAGCAAGGAGTTTCCATGTGAGTGATGGGAGACGATTAAGTAATGGTCCCATATTTTCCAGCATGTGGAAGGGGGGGAATAAGCGAGATCAGATGGACTTGTCATTCTCAGGGGGGGGGGGGCCCGCGATTCGATTCAATGGGTACGAGCCCGAGAGCGCGCGCGCGGATAATAGGCGAGGGAGATTCCGAACCTATACTGGGTAGCGAAAAGCCCCTTACACGTGTATGTCTTTCTTGGCGATATTAAAACAAGGGAAGAAGAAAAAAAAAAAGGTTGCGTCTCCTCCTCTAAAATCTATGCATGCATCCTGGAACGAAACGAGTAAGTCGAGATGTTTGTGCGAGCCAAAAAAAAGTATGATTGTCGTCCAAGATTAAATTACGTATATATACAATGAATTAAAGAACATGCCGTCGTGAAATATTCGCGTCAATCGTCATCATTCTACTTTTCTGCGCTTTTTATCTTCAGTCTCAGTCTCATTGTTCAGTAGAGACTGTAGACTTCGACACCGGTCGACCGGTGCCAATCTATTGCTCGTGTTGTCCATCATCCTAGATTTGTCTTGATGATGATGATGATGATGATGATTGCTCATTGTCGACGTCGACACGGAAGAGTCGCTGAGTGGAGGTGTCAAAACGTTCGGTTTGGTTGGCTGCACGCCGGAAGCTCGATCAAGGACAAGTTGCGGCTGATATTGATATTGTTGTTGTTGATGCTGTTGCTGATATTGCTGAGGAGTACTCGCAGCACTTGGATGACGAGCTACTGGCTGGCGGAAGTAAGAGTCGGACGTCTCCACCATGGGTGGCTGATGCCGGGAGTGTGGAGAGTAGGTCGGGCTATGTAGACCTGCGGGAACAGGAGTCCCCGGGTTGCTCCATCCGCTCGGTGTCTTCAGACCGGGCGTAGTCGCCATCGAGTAGTACGGGTGACGAGGCACCGGCGGGATCGCGATGTGCGTCGGTCGATTGTGAGCACTCGTGACTGTCTGCGATCGTCTAGGAGCATACTGAGAGTACGTCAGCTGTTGAGAGAGTAGCTGGAGATCAGACTGGATGGCGGCAGTATTTTGATCCGGGACAGCAGACCCGAGGACGTTGGCGATGCCCGTGAGGACGCCGTGGTAGATCCTCAGGGCCCCAAAGACGCTATTCGTCTGATCCATGAGCATGCGCTGCGATTCCTCTAGTCCGTGTAACCTCGACATTAGCGCAATCGTAGCCTGGTCATTGCGGGGTTCTTCGGGCGTGTATGGCTCGCCTCGATTGGCCTGCTCGTACCTGGGATGTTGTTGTTGTTGTTGCTGCTGCTGCTGCTGCTGCTGCTGCTGTGGCTGTGGCTGTTGTGCAGACTCTGATACAGGGTGCTCTCGAGCTTGAGCCTGACTCTGATATGTATAAGAGTCTCTGCTCTGGGAAGTGGGCCTAGACGCCTTCCTCTTGATGCTTGCCAGTAGATCCATCCGACCTCGCTGGAAGCAAGGATGCTTGAACTCCCAGGCGGTGCTCTCGGGACAGGTCGAGCCGGCGCACCCGGCGGCAGCGTTGGCATGGAAGACATCGCTCACTTTGTGGAATTGGTACATGTTCAACTGACGGACAAACGATTGCCAATTGTTGTGCTTGAAAAAGTTGTGCAAGCATTTACTGAACTCGACGGGTGAGGTGACCAGGAACGTCGTCCCCGACTCTGACCACATCACATCTCGGACGTCGGGATCCTCGACCATCCTAGGAACAGATCAGTCTTTATTCTCTATACATTTTCGCAGATCGGTGTGAGCACTTACGAGTACAGCTTGTGCACAAAGGCCGTCTGGTGCTTGGGGCCGGGAGAGGTGCCATTGGCGCTACTGGCAACGTCCAGCACGGCCGGAGGAGGAGTCGTCGAGGGCGAATCGACCGTCCGCTCCGAACTGTCGGAGGCCTTGGAGTCCTCCCTGGGCAGGGGTATGGGGACCGCAGGCAGCATTTCCGCGCTGTCGGCAGCTATTACGGGAGATGCAGGTCGAGACATTGGGAATTGAAGTGTATCACAGAGCGAGCCTCGGTAGGGAATCTATGTAGAACGAGCGCTTCCAGTATGGTCCCCGCTTGCTTGCTTGCCTGCTTGCTGTCGTGCGCTCGAGGCGAATAGAGAGCGCGCACCTGAGAAAAAAAGGAAGGGCTCGGAAGGATGGGAGAGGAAGCGAAACGAGGACCAAGTAAGGATTATGAAGTGAACCCAGATAAGGAGCCTGGGTAGCGAGCAAAGCAGACGAAACCCCGTACGGACGGGACGAAGCTTCCATGGACTACGGCCGGCGCGCTATGATTCGCCAGAGTAGAACAGACATATGAAAGCAGGCGCGCTGCCTCCCCTAAAACGAAAAGCCCAAACACGCCCCCTGATTTCCTTTGTCCCTGCGGCTAAGTCTGGAAGGCTGACTGGAGTTTGTGAAATATCCCTGCAGTAACTGCTGTGGCAGAACTAAATCCTGCGGCCAGGGCGCCCGCGCGACTTCGAGCCGTCCGTCCTTCTCGGGTCCCAGCTCATTCTGGCCATGGGGGAACCTGCTACCAGCCTGCCGTGTCTGACCAGATCCTCGTTCCTTCCACGACGCAGGGATCCTGTGCGAGGCGGGCTCGTCCTGACACCCCACACGTATCACCTCATACCCTCCAGATGAAAGTCCGGCAATTCATCCGCTGGAGAAACGCCCGCCGAGCACGAACGTATAGATATGCGAGGGCAAGCCCCGGCGGTAAAAACAGTGTGCCCAGCGCGTCACTGGCGCGAGAGCGGGACACGCAGGGAAGCAAGATGGCGCGGGAAGCACAAGAGTTCCAATTCACCTCTCACAGTTCCAATTGCAACTTCCACTCGCGTCCGGGCAGGCTCGAGGGAAGGCTGTTGCGGCTTGGAGCACGGGGTGGCGCCAATCCCCCGGTTCTCAGGCGCCGTTCTAGGCTGCACACCGCATGGGATGGGCCACGGCATAAGGTTCTTGCGCTCACATTCCCCTCGCCTTCCGCGCGTACACGGGCGCGGCGCCCCCGTGCCGCCTATTCGAGATTCTTTATTGCACAGCGGATCCGGGTTCCCGAAGCTCGACCTCGACCCTTTCCAGCGTGCGCTCGGCTTGCGGGAACCGCATGGCAGAGGCCGCGGAGGACGACTGTATGATCTGTCTCGAGCGGCCGCGTGCGTACGGCCTGCTCGAGAATTGCGGCCACCAGTTCTGCTACGATGTGGGTCCGCGTCCGGATGGGAATGTGGGCGTGACCCCGGTGCTGATCGGTAGTGTATAACGTGCTGGAGGGCCTCCTCCGGTCATCCGGACATTCTCTCCTTCCATGGTCCAGCAGACCCACGAGCGCGAGCGTCCCCGAATGCAGGGTCGCACGGGTCCGTGCTCGACGATGACCTTCTACCTTCCCGTCGAGGTGGCATGCGGGAGGTGGAGGGGTCCCCCGATACAGATGGGCAGGGACGAGGACGGCCAGGTCAGGCGCTGGACCAGGCCGCTGGAACGAGTGCGTGGCCAGCCCCACCTTCCGTACCTCTTGCACAAGGCTTGACGCTGATGGGACCTGATCCGGTCGATGATGGTGGGCAGGGACGACAGGATGGAGGGGATGCGCGTGTGCGCAACACGCAGGCATGTCCCCTGTGTAGGGAGCCCTCGATGCACGTCTACATGGCCTCCACCTTTCCCTCGACACAGCAGCAGAGGGATCTGATCATCAGGGGTGCCCGGGCCGAGAAGAAGAGGACCTTGTGTCGCGACTTTGAGCAGAGCTTGAGGCCTACTGGTCAGAAATACTACTACTGCTACTACTGTCCACGCTTCAACGACTGCCCCTATGCTCATCTGCAGCCCTCGGAGGATCCGAACAAATTCGTTCGACAGAAACCATACATCTTCACCGACGCCGAGATCGAGCAGCTGATCAATAAGAGATCTGCAGTAGCTGTCCGGGACTTTTTGAGGAGACTCCAGCAAGACTCCTTAATTTCCAGCTCGCAGGTCTGACCATTGACGACTGATGATCAACCTCACGTTTCTTGAATGTCAATTCGCAAATTGGTTTTTGGGGTATGCCGATATCAGCGGATCCGCTGTCAATGCCATGCAGTGAGGAAGTTGACTCCTCAACCATGGACATGTACCTGTTTTCGATGGAACCTCTGAGTACGGATCGTTCTCCGAGAGGATACAGACCGAAAATGGCAAGATCCCGAGACTTTGGTATGCACGGCACGAAAAACGTGGAAAAAGAATGGATCGAGCGCAAAAATTTCATTATTGTGAGCATCATCTTTTTCTCGCTCGAGTCACTCGAGATAGAGACGTCGTAGTGATAATAGTTGTTACTTTACTGCCTAGATTGAGTAATTCGTACGACTTTTTCTTTTGTTTTTTGATTGGCGCGGCGGTCCCGTCTCCAACTCATTTTGAAATTGACCCTGACGTACTTTGCACATCTTGTTGTTGTTGTCTATACACTCACACACGGAGAGAGAGAGAGAGGGAAGAAAACAGGCTTGGGTGACGGGGATTTATTAGATGTCGTCGTCCGGGACTCAACGCCAGGCGGTAGCTCAGTTTCGTGAGATGACTGGAGCGAGTGAATCGACTGCACAGAAATACTTGAAGGCGACACGGTATAATCTCGAGTTATCGATCGACACGTTCCTGCGCAAACATAGCGGTACTCCTCGCGTAGACACGAAGCAGTTGGAAAAGATATTCTCGCAGTATGCGGATGGAGTCAACGGGGATGAGATTCCGATCGAGGGAACGATACGGTACTTGGAGGATCTCGAGCTCGGGTTGGAGGAGATTGGCGTGCTCGGACTCGCGATGGAACTCGATGCGCCGACGCAAGGTGTCTTTACGAAAACCGGGTTCGTGAAAGGTTGGTCCGCACTCGGCGTCAGTTCACTCAACGGTATGAAGGACCACGCGGCGACGTTGACACCAGCACTCTCCGTCGTAGCGTCCCCCACGACGACGGACTTGTTTAAAAAGACGTACCTGCATACTTTCACATTCGCATTGACGCCTCCCTCACGCACACTCCCACTCGAGTCCGCTTTCGTCTTCTGGGACCTCCTCCTCACGGGCCGCTTCACACGTCTCGAATCATGGAAAGAGTTTCTCACGGGTCGGAATCGCGGCATCTCGAGAGACGTATGGAACCTCCTGCTCGAATTCAGCGATACCGTCAACGACGATCTCAGCAATTACGACGCATTGGAAGCTTGGCCCGTCGTCATTGACGATTTCGTCGCTTGGAGTCTTGCTAGATGATCTACGTGAACAAAAAGAAAGAAAATTTTTGTAAATTATTCTATCCTTCCATTAAGAAAAAAAGGAGTGATATGGAAATGAAAGTGACGCTCCAATTGACTCCCAATTTCATTCCGTCATTCTTCTTGTCACCACCACTGGTACTACTTGTTGCAGTTTCTCCCTTGTCTGCATCCGAATCTGAGCTTGCCGCGTCGGTGATGTTTGCACTCGGTGCATAATCGCCCTTCAACAATGGACTCAGATCAATATTTTGCCCGACCCCGGATCTTTCGGCCGGCACTTTATCTTCAATTTCTCGACCTGTCGAATCCTTGATGGTGTATTTCGTAGCTCGTAAAACGACGTCTCGCAATTTTCCTGGAATGGCAGTGACGCCTTGCTCTATCACGCGTTGAATCTCAGGCAGGCTCGGCAACGTGCTGGATCCGTTGATCGATGTAAATTCGGAACTGTCTGGACACTTTGGATGACGTCGTGCAAGGGCCGGCACAGTTACCGGCAATTTCTCAATGTCTGCGAATCGAGCTTCCAAAGCGTCGTAATCGGGCAACCGTCTCGCCGAATTGTTTGAGCCCAACTTGACCAACCCATAATTATTTGGTTCCTGTGAGAATTCATAAACGATGGCACCGGAAAACACACTCGTCTAAACATGCGCAATCAGTCCAAAAAATTGCACAAATGGCAAAAGTAGTCCGCTCACCATTGGCGATTTATAGATTGCCTCAATCTCACCAAACTTTCGAGGATGAACTTGTTGACATCCAACTTCGCTAAAGATGACGGGAATCGTTATATTTGACATTTGCTGGAGCAGTGTATCGTATCCTGAGGTATGTAATGTCTGCACACCACACCATTGCTTTTCATTCCCAGATCAGTTTTGTCACTGAAAGAAAAAATGTCGCGAGATGACTTACGTAACTGTTGATGGCGTAGAAATCATTGATGCCTGAGTCTGCGTCCCCGCAAGACATGTACTTTGCCGTCTCTACACGAAATTCGATATTGTCAGCAGCAGAGTACCCAATCTACCATTGATCAGATCACGAGAATTGATCGAAACTTCAATGAAGCAAAGATCACATACCGCGAATGGTCGATGAAGATGCCTTGAAATGAATGCCTTGATATCTCGCGTGATGGCTTTGATATATGGCGGTGAAGCGTTCGCAGTGACCGGATCATTGATCAATTCGTTACCGCTGAAGAATCCAATCACTTGCTACATGAGCAACGAGCGAGCGAGTAACTAAAGATAGATCAGACACTCACCGTTATCGTAGCCTGAAAAGACTTGAATCGTGGAAAAGACGTGCTTGGCGTAAATACTGTTATAAGTCGTCCAAGGTTCGAGCCTATTGAGATGTTGTCCCTCCTTAGCCGAATTGACGTCCAAGAGGAGGTAGATACCGGCAGCGTTGTACATTGACATGCACTCGTCATGATTCAAGGAGTTATCGACCGTGTAAACCCTAGCAATAGTCAGTCGTTGAATCACTGAGCCCCCCTGTATAGGTTTTCAATCACCGCAAGACATTGGCACCGAGATTCTGCAGCAAAAAGACATCGCGAGCACAAATCTCTGGATCGACGAGAGGATCTATGCCTTGCTCACCGCCAGGCTGATAATCGACGCCAATCAGGAAAAGACGCTGATTCGTCACAGAGTCGTAAAAGACATTATCCTTCACCAGGACTGGATTCAGTGCATAGGTGATGGACGATAGTGCCATCAAGACTGAAATCCAGAGATGAAGCATGATTGGACCAAGACTGATGTTGGTCGTGGGTGAACGTTGATACAAGATATACTGTTGCCTTTGCCTTTTACATGCCTGCGTAAACGAAGCGCCGTCACGAAAGGAGAATTGTTTGTCCCGAAATTATCCGCAAAACATTCAAGGTAATCGTAATATATTGTTCCAGAGCATGCGCAGTACGTCCAGTACGGCGCCAGCCAATCAACACTCTGTCGTTGCTTGCTTGGCCATAACCCATCGAGGTCCCGCAAGATGGAGAAATAGCGTGATCACCTGATCTATGTATCGCTTCGAAACTTTAAAAGTCTCGGAAACGATATCTGCATAGTCACGACCGACTCAAGCAACGTATCCTTGCATGGCATCAATCTGTGACAACCGAAGGCTGTGTCGGGAGACACAATCAATCTCGATTGAGCCGGGATCACCGGCCCCGCAAAAAGAAGAAACGGGTCCTGTTCAGATGGTGGCAAAGAATTCTAGAGATGGATTCTTATTCTTTCTTGCTTTCTTTCATTCCTTCGACACCACACCGGTGTTTTCTATCATTGCTTTCTTGAGATCGAATATCGCTCGTCAGTACTTGAGCGCCATGTCTCAGCAACCTTCGGATATCGTCATTGTGGGCGCTGGCATCATCGGCGTGACGACGGCTTATTACCTGTCTCAACACCCGTCGTATGATCCGTCAAGGACGTCCATCACGCTGCTCGATGGGACTTCCGTGGCCGCAGGTGCTAGCGGTAAAGCAGGCGGCTTACTCGCTCTCGACTGGCACGGCCCCGCGACCGCCTCGCTCGCGGAACTCTCTTACGGTCTTCACGAGTCCCTGGCGAAGCGGTACGGTGGATCTGAGAAATGGGGGTACCGGAAACTAGATACCTTGTCTGTCCAGACGAATTCGAAAAAGGGGAGCACCCGCAGGAAAGCCAAGGTTCCCAGTGAGATTGATTGGCTCGACGAAAGCGTTGTCGAAAAGGTAGGCGTCCTCGGCACGACGGAGACTACGGCTCAAGTCCATCCTCGCAAATTCTGCCATACACTTCTCTCGGAGGCACTCAAGGCCGGTGTCAAGTTTGAGATTGGACACGTCCCCTCGATCGAAGATGCAGCAGCAAAAGTCGAATACTTGGATTCCACTAATCTTGCTAAATCGATACCGTCAGATTGCACGATCGTCGCCGCCGGACCATGGACTTCCAAGTTACTGAAAAACGCTCCGATTTCCGCTACTAGAGCTCACTCAATCACCATCAAGACGACCGATCCCGTCACACCTCATGCTCTATTCACCGAAATGACTCTGCGGAATGGAACACACGTAGCACCGGAAATCTACGCTCGTAGCGACGAGGTATACGTGTGTGGCGAAGGAGACGAACTCGAACCTCTTCCCGAAAAGGCATCTGACGTAAAAGTCGTAGAGTCTCGCTGCGACGTGCTCAAGGACTTTGTCGACGAGTTGTCCCCCATCCTCAAGAATGGACAAGTGGGCGTCAAACAGGCGTGCTACTTACCTACGACGACAGTCGGAGCTGGTGGACCAATAATCGGACGTGTCAAGCAGGGACTATATGTAGCAGCCGGACATTCCTGCTGGGGAATCTGTCTCGGTCCTGGGACTGGGAAAGTCATGAGCGAACTGATCTTTGATGGTAAAGTTACCAGTGCAAACCTCAGCTATCTCGATCCAAAGGACCTCATGGACTAAGTCACGCGAATGCTAAAAACTCAACGAAAGTAGAAAAGGAAAAAATATAGAATGGATACGCCTGTGCTGTTCAGAAAAAAAAGTCTCAACCACGCTTCATTCGTCATCACCAATATCCGCCTCGCCTGGTGCGTGCCTGTACGTCAGGACTATCCTGTCCTTTGCGATCCCTTTCCAATAACATGATTGACTCCATCTTCCCCAACGCCAGCTCCAACAACTCTTTCTTCTGTTGAAGGTCCACGTGTGCCTTGATCTTCGGATCCTCCTTCGCGAATTGTTCGATTTGTTCTCGGGTAAAGTTGTGGATCAACCGGTTGTCAATCTCTCTGGGAAATTGATAGAAAAATTCCGTCAACAGTTCAACATTGATGAAAAGGACTGCCGTACTCGTCAACTTTTGTGCGACCGCATTCAGGAAAATCTCGGGGCAGACGTATTTCGCAGAAGCTTGGGCGCATGCCTTTGACCTGAGAAACTTGAGGCGCACGGCCAGAATCGCTTCTCGATCTTTCAGAAATGAGGCAGCCTTGGCTTTCTCAAGCAGCGCTTGAGAATAACCCATACTTTCCTTCGTTTCCCTCCCTGAGCTTTCATACTCCATCGCTCGAGCCAGAATTCTACTTCCGATCGTATTTGAAAGCTTTCTATACTCCATTTGCACCATGTCGATCTCTTCTTCCAGAAGTCTAGCGGCTTTTTGTCTAGAAGAAGCCCATTCGTCACGTTCCACGTCGACTTCAAACTTATATGGCTTGATGCAATTCTCTACCTGCTCAGCCGTAGCATGGTATCTTCCATTCATGATATCCCTAGTAGCATTGCTGATGATTTCACGAGCTAGTGGATGCGAGCGCAATGAGCCTTTCGAGGCAAGCTCGTCCATGAGACTGATCAACTGACTCGTCACCAAGCTGGTAGATACTCGGCCAATGCCCATTCTGGTCAAGGCTGATTGAGTTGCCTCGAGTTTCCTCTGCCAATGCACATCTTCCACGGGCGTCTTGGCCCACGAGAGCATGGCTGGGTCAGACCAGTATCGCTCGGCAATCAGCTCCATCACTTTCTGGTCCAATTCATCTTTCAGCATTTCCTTGACTTGCTGCTTGCCGAAGTGATCTGAAAATTGCTTGAAATCATGTTTGAATTTGTCAATTGTTTCAGCAACATACGTATCAGCCGTCAAGTTTCTGTCATTATACTGCACTTTGAATTGATAGATAGCCTCATCCAATTCCATACGGATCGCATCCGAAGTCGTCTGGAGACTCGCTGCCATGCTCTTTTCCAAGACTGTCATAAGATGCATACGCAGAGTTTGTGTACCTACTTTGCATCCGGAATCTGGAGCATAGTGCGGACTCGATCCAAAAAAGGAACTTTCGTTTCGAGACATGGCCTCAAAGACAGTTTCTTTTCGATTGAAAAGCCCGCCTGAAGACACGGGCGAGGCTCTGCAGATGACACCAACATAACCAAGGTTGAGAGGATAATTTGAGTCCTTCAAGATCGCGGCCCCTCTATCAGGGGTTACCAGATCCATTTTGGTAATAACTCCTAGAGTACGTATTCCGAGTGGGTCAACTTTCCTGCTTGCTCTCAAAGCTGGAGAATTTGCAAGATCGACATCCGCGGCACAGACCGCAAGGATAATGTTCGGCTCCTTGATGTATTTTTCGCACAATTCTGCAATTTTCCATTTCAGATCCGCCGGTTGGTTCTTGGATTGTATCTGAATATATCCAGGTAGATCGATCAATGTAAGGTCAGGAACGTTCGGCGAATAAATGTTCAATTGTATGGGATCGTCCGATACACACTCCTCGTCTGATACTGCCTTGTTCATGGTTGTCAAAGTACTCTGGATTTGCGAAAAGTCTGTTATCTTGGCAGATCCGAGAGCAGGAAATGTACCATACTCAGCAGAGGCTCCTGGAGTGTTGATCAGGGTCAGCTCGATTGGCCTGCGAGTTACCATATTCGACCCCTTTGGTAAGAATTCATGACCGACAATTGATTCCAAGACTGAACTCTTGCCAGACGATTGCGAGCCTATTACTACGATGGATGGTAACGTCAGGGCTTCCGTCTTGTCAATGTTTTTTAACAGATTTCTTATTTCGATCATCTTGCGAGTCAGGACCATCATTTGCTCATCACGACCGCCCTGTATCGCTTGGGATGCATCTTTGACCTTCAGACTCTCTTCCTCGTCATCGCGTGATTGAAGAAACACTGCTGCTGCTGCGGTTGCCGCTAGGACAGACCCATCCTCTCCGCCAGACCCGCCAGAATCATCCGATTGTTGTCGTGCAGGTTTCTTCTCAGTACTTGTATCTTGCCTTTCGTAGCCTGATCTCGTTTCCTTCAGTCTCAGAGCCTTCTGCATCCACAACGGTAATTTGAATTCTGGCAACTCGATGTCGGCTGATCTCTCGACTACGTCTCGCGCCGTATTCCAAGTCTCGCCAGCCCAATCGGCACCCCTTGCAAAGATATCTTTTGCATAACGGGAACCCTCTATCTTTGAGTCAGCCATGCCAGGTGCAGGATGTAATTGTATACATACCCTCGACTTTGTACTGTATGTATACTATCCCAGCTGTGAAGGTGGCGCCGATGAACGCTGGAACTCGCACGAAACTGAAGACCAGTCGCGGTATAGTTGAGAATCCAAAAGCTCTGCTTAAAGCGGGTCGTGCGATTGTGCCGCCAAGAGATCTGGACACAAGCATCCTCCGTGGAGTCTGGTGCCATAGTGGGAGTGTGGAGCGAATAGTGTAGTGTCGATTCGATACATGCCGACACACGACTTTGGGAAGTTTTCCAAAAGCCACGCGATTCATCACACGGACATGTCAATAGGCTCTGTAAGCAGACGCGAGATTTAGCAATCGTGGTTAACAGCGACAGCAACATATGATACGAAGCCACTGTTCGGACATGTATGAATTGTATGACCTGCCAAAAGTTCACGTGTCTGTTTCGCGATTGGCACTCGTATTCGAGAAGGGTGGTATTCGAGTGGCACCACCAACACTGTTGCAATGCTCAAAGGATGGATTGGGCAGATGAACAACTTCTCGAGAAATTTCTGCTCATTGAGCACTGCTCAAACTCCCCAAGCTTGTTGCGGTCGCTTCGATCACAAGATAAAAAACATGAGCAGAAAATGCCTCTCACCTGGATCGAACAGGTTACCTTACGAACTTCAGTCGTACGCTCTCCCAGATGAGCTAGAGAGGCATGTTGCATTTTCAAAGATCTTTCTGAATCTATACTCAGATCTAGAATGTGCAAAATCGCATCCTCAATGTCAAGTGGGGAAGGATTATCTGCGGGATAACTATACAGCCAACGCGGGATGGCACACCAGCGACCCCGCATGGAGTCGACCTGCAGTAACCCGCAGTAATAAAGCGCTGGCGAGACCCATCGTTTTCTTTCCATTGACGCTGACTCGACTGACATTCTGTTCACAGTCAGAAGTTATTCATCCATTCGTCAGGCGCATCATTGATATTAGGGATCGCTCAATACATGGGGTCTGGCAAACGTAAATGATCTTCCTCCTTAGATCGTGTTTATCCTAAGCAAAACAGATTTCCTCGACACGACAGAATCGTTGATAGTGACCGCTCTTAGAGGACTTGCTCGTTGCAATCCTCGACTAGTGCTGGATGTAACTCACAGAGTGACTTATGTTCAGCCCACAAATGCTCGGGTACACCTGTTGTCTGGAGGAGGATCGGGACACGAACCAGCATCTGCGGGATTCGTTGGTTCAAATATGCTTGATTGTGCCGTCTCTGGAGATGTTTTCGTATGTAACATTTCTTCCAGCTGATATCTTCAACTAATTCTGTAGGCTTCGCCGTCAGCTTCCGCAGTCTCTGCTGGAGTCAAAAGCATGGGAAACAACCCGGTACTGATCATATGCCTAAACTATACTGGAGATAGACTACATTTCGGCATGGCCGTGGAGAACGCGAATCGTCTCGGCCACAAGGCAGATTTAGTCGTGGTCGCAGACGACGTCAGCGTCGGCAGGAAACAGGGTGGTAGAGTGGGCCGAAGAGGCCTTGCAGGTATCGTCCTGGTCCACAAGGTCGCTGGTGGAGCAGCTCAATCTGGGAAAAGTCTAGAAGATGTCAAAGCACAGGCTCTTGATGTGATAGACAATACAGCCACTGTAGGGGCATCTTTGACACATGCCTCTGTTCCCGGATCATCAGGTGAAGAGGTCAAGCTTGACGATGATGAAGTTGAGATTGGTATGGGCATACACAATGAGCCAGGATTTGAGAAGATCCAAACCCCCAAGGTCGACGAACTATGCAAGCTTCTATTGAAACAACTACTAGATCAAAACGACACTGACCGTGCTTTTGTACCTTTCAAGGCAGGCGACGAGGTCGTCTTACTCATAAACAATCTTGGAGGAATCGCTGCGGTTGAATTGTACTCTTTAACGCAGACAATCGCAAGCCAGATCGAAGATCAATGGCAATTGCACATAGCCAGGACTTACACAGGTCCTTTTGTGACTTCTCTGGACGGTGCGGGTATGAGTATCACGCTTCTCAACCTTTCAAATCTCAAGAATGCCAAGGAAGTGCTTACCTACCTTGATCTGCCAACAGACTCGCCAGGCTGGAACTCAGCCGCTCAGTCAGGCTCGTGGTCTTCTAAACCGCGAGAATCCGCGACAGAATTGGACTCAAAGGCAAGAACTACGATTGAAATGCCTGTCAACTCGACGCAGATGCGAAAGTTGATCGATGGTGCTTGTGGCAGCCTCATCGCAGCAGAATCTGAGATCACTAAGTACGACACGATCGCTGGAGACGGTGACGCTGGAACCACTTTGAAAACGGCTTCGCAAGCTGTACAAGCTGCCGTCTCGGACGGTCGCATATCCACAACTAATTTGATCGACATGTTCGGTGACATCGCCGCAATCTTGGAGGACAAGATGGGCGGCACCGGTGGAGCCTTGTACACAATCTTCTTCGCCGCACTAGCATCTTCCTTAGTTTCGACCGATAAGAAGGCGGTCGACGTCGATCTAATGGCTGAAAGTGTCAAGAATGCATTACAAAGGTTATGTACTTACACTACTGCCACAATCGGCGACAAGACCATGATGGACGCACTCATACCCTTCTCTGAGATCCTCACGTCTACCTTGTCATTTCAAAAAGCTGTCGAGGCAGCCAAAGTCGGAGCTGCAAGCACAAAGGGTATGAAAGCCGGTCTTGGACGCGCGACGTACGTCGACTCGAGCGCAACTGCTACTGTTCCGGACGCTGGAGCTGTAGGAGTGTGGAAGCTAGTAGAAGGCATTCAAAATAGTATGTAGCTTTCAATGACACTATATCTCTACGATACCTGTTTACCTTTCAACAGTATCGTGCGCTATGCTTAGTGGACTTTCCCCGGAGTCGATCCTTGTGGCACGGCTCCGCACGGTTCAGCCACCAATCATCAGGATCGATTTTGGATCACTGCGGACGCAAACTTGACCCGAAATAATCCGCTACAGTGAGCTTGTGATCGCCTTGCCCATGACCCCTGAGACTTCATGCAGGACACACAGAACAATCTCCTGTAAGCCCGGACAAATCAAAGAGAGGATCTGAAAGTGATGAAGTACTCGCTAATTCACCCATGTGTTGCGCTCTGCACTACTCTCAGCCACTGCGTGAGTGCGTCGGTGCTTGATGGCACCGTTATAGCCCCTTGTAGCTCCCAGATCTTCTGTCAGGGTGCCATGCTTCAGAACATCCAATTGGCTCGCCCTTTTGCTGACTCGAAAACATTTGTGGATATGCCCACAATCAGACCTGTAGAACAAGTCTTGGCAGCTTATGAAAAGCTACCCAAGCCGCTCAAGAATGATAGTACACTCCAGCAATTCCTGACACAAAACTTCGGTCCAGTCGGTCAGGAAATTGTTCAGAGCAATGCCTCCGTGAGCACTGATCCAACTTTTCTTCTTCAAGTACAATCACCTGTGGTCAGGGACTTTACTCGACAAGTGATAGACATTTGGCCTACCTTGACCCGTCAGATGGGTAATGAAAGTCTTTGCAGTGGTTGCGACTCGTCATTCGTACCGGTCAAACGTCCTTTTGTCGTGGCAGGAGGCAGATTTCGGGAGATCTATTACTGGGACAGCTACTTCATACTTGAGGGTCTGTTAAGAACGAAGGGCAGCTACACACAAATTGCAAGAGATACCATTGAGAACTTCCTGGACTTTATAGAGGAATATGGCTTTGTGCCAAATGGTGGACGAAAATATTATCTCAACCGGTCGCAGCCGCCCCTACTGGGCAACATGATCAATATATACTTGGAGCACACGCACGACTTGACCATCTTGGACCGTGCTCTACCATTACTACTCAAAGAACAGCAATTCTTCGAACAGAGGGCCGTTCGAACAAATGATTTCGTAAATAGCACCCTGTATCGCTACGCAGTGTCGAACGTGAGATCTATCACAGGAATCTTTCCGCTGACCTCCACTAACAATCTTCAGATTCAACCACGACCTGAGTCCTATGTCGAAGACTACCAGACTGCTAATAACATCTCGTACTATGATAAGAATGGATTTATTCATGCTGTTGGCGGACTCTCAGATGCTGATAAATGTAAATTGTATCAGGAACTGGCATCTGGTGCCCAGACCGGTTGGGATTACAGTTCAAGGTGGCTCAAAGAGCCTTTGATCGCAGCAGGAGATACTGGCATCCCGCTGCGGTCGCTCAGCGTTGTGGACATCGTACCAGTCGATCTTCAGTCCATTCAGTACAGTAATGCTCAGTTGATCAGCTCTTTCTACCACCAACTCGGCAATCGGACTGCAGCGGACCATTGGTCGAGAATTGCTGAGCAGAGAATGGCATCTCTTCAGCACTTCAATTACAACGAGACCCTGCAATCTTATTATGACTACAATCTCACTTCAGGTCAACAAAATACCCGTATTCCCAGCAACGCCTCCGATCCCGGGACTCAGCGATTCTTCAGCCCTGCTCAATTCTACCCTATCGCATTCTCAGCCGCCCCACATGGGATTATGCAAAATAAATCACATATTCTGGGACTCTATCAGCCTGTCATTGAACAGCTGAAGGAATTTCCGGGAGGCATTACGGCCACGAATCTTGAAACTGGACAACAGTGGGATTCGCCTAATGTATGGGCACCTCTTCAATATTTCCTCATCAAAGGGCTTCTGAACGCTGTTCCTAACGCACCTCTCGACGAAGTGGATATCATTTTGCATAATCTAGCTTTACAGATTGCTCAGCGATTCGTGGACTCTACTTATTGTACCTGGAGGAGCACTGGTGGCCACCACCCAGAGCTGAAGATTCCAAGGCTCGCAAATACTTCAGGAAACGGAACAATGTTCGAGAAGTATTCGAATCAGGCAATCGATGCTGTCGGAGGTGGAGGCGAGTACACCGTCGTTCCTGGATTTGGCTGGACTAATGGTGTATTGATCTGGATCGTGGATTTGTTTGGCGACAAATTAGAGACACCAAAGTGTACTACATCGGCTGTATGGACCAACAGCAATGGTCCATCTCTGGATGTTGTCGAAGTTGAGGGCTCGCAGAAGCTTTTCAGACAGCAGCAATAAGAAGAGGTTCATCTGATTTATCATTCCTCTTTTCCTTTTTAGATTTAGAGCAAGACTTCCTCCTGCAGATGATTCAACGTCATTGAACTTCTTGACTCGTTTGTCAACGATGTTCTTCGTAGAGTTTCATCGCGCTTTGATTCGGTTCTGACATCACCAATCTCTGCAGTCCCCAACAAACCCTTTTCCCTGGCAAATTCATCGTTTCTAACATACGAAGCCTTCTCGACAAAGTATTTGTCCAAGATTGGGTGAAGCAGGACTGTCTCGTTCGATATAGTCAAGATTGAATTTGTAGGAACCGTGACCCAGTCTGCTCTATGAAAAGTCAGCGGTTCAGACGATACCAGAACAATATCTTGGCCTTTATCCCGTCTTTCCATGCGGTAATGACCACCATCTTTGTACTGGTGGAAACTAGTGCCGCTAGAAAAGAACAAGGACGCAGCCTCGTCTGTTCGCGAGGAAACGTATCGCGTACAAACGACGTCGCGGCCATCCGTCACTGCAAAATTCAGGAGACTCGGGTCTGTGACGCCCGCTTGATCCGTCAACTCGTTAATCTTGGTCATCGTGTCCAGCATCGCCTGTCTCAGTAGTGTCGCATCGAATGCGACTTGCGATTTAGGTGGGTGACCTAGATCATGTAGACAGTTGAGAAAGAGGGCGAATGCACATTCAGAGTCCGTCGATCCTTGCATCCATAGAAAATATTCTTCTCTCAACAGGGCGTGCATCTTGCGCTTCACGCGAGAGAATTCAGCAATGCCACCATTGTGCATCCACATCAGACTGTTGAATTCAAAAGGATGGCAGTTGACTTCTGCCAAGACTCCAGCCGTACTAGCTCTGACGTGCCCGAATATCAAATGACTCCTAGTCTTCTCCGATAACCGGACAAGATTCTGATTGTTCCAAGCGGGATTGATGCTGGTGAAGATGCAGGGTCCAGCACCCGTCTCGGCCACATCCTCCTCGTCAGAGTACCAACCCACCCCGAACCTGAAAAAAGGTCAGCAACTTGAGGCTGTCGTCAAAAGACCGTAGCTAAATGCATACCCGTCGCCATTGATGGGTCTCCTGGTATCTATTCGAAGCCGACTATCAAATGCTTGGTTGATGATGGAATGGGTAGGACGAGTTAGAATGTCCGCCAACGTGATTGTTTTACCCTTATAGATCAATAGCCTACACATCCTTCTTTGATCCCCTCCCCGTAGGCCGACGTTTCAACTATTCCAAAGTGTGGCTGGCCTCCGGTGAACTGCTTGAATCTTTCTCTTCGACCGATGCTAGTGCAAGAAGAGAAATGCGAGTCCTGTCTATGTTCTATCTAGTTTCACACAATGGACAAGCTTTATATCCTAATCTTATGTGGAAAGTGAGGTCGAGTTCTTGGGTGATAAGTCTAGAAAATGCGGCAATTACACAGGGCTCGCCCAAATTACGCCACACTTGAACTCCACTACCGGCAGAGTTTCTTTTGATTCATAGCGATATGCACTAAGTGAGGCGACTCTCGCCTATATTGGTTCTGTAGTGACAGAGGCATGGATCAGTCGAGTACTTCGAACCAGAACACAGGCAATGTGCAGACTATACGCAGAGCTCCCACGATCGAAGTAATTGATCTATCGACGGACTCCGAGGACGACGAGGCAGCATCAACAGATTTGCCTCACGCCGGCAGTCCAATCAGGCAGCAGAACGAGACGGAAGATCCGCGACTCAGTTATCTGAAGTGTGTCATATGTCTAGACTCTCCTACAGATCTGACTGCCACGACCTGTGGCCACTTGTTTTGTCACGAGTGCATCAACGCCGCGCTTAAAGTGACGAGTGCGACGAGTGGGGCGTGTCCTGTCTGTAGGAGAAAAGTGACCATCAAGAGTCTCATCCCTTTGGCGATCATGAAAGGGCCCGTGCTTGGTGCAGATGTACCTGTCCCTCAAGTTGCTGCTGCTGCTGCTGGATCCGATCAGCAGGACGGTGGGAAGGAGACGATACCAAAACCTAAAGCACGACTCGCAAAATCTCGTAACGGGCACTGAATGTAGCAAAAGCGCTTCAGAGTCTGGCCTGATCGAGAAGTGTCTTTCCGTCTTGAGACCACCTGGTCCAAGGAAAGGGCTTTACCCAAACTTGAATCGGCAATGCGATACCGATCTTTGCGCTTGTCACATCACACTCACATTGGATCGTACAACCAATACTATCTGGACGCATGAGCCTAAGAGCTAATCTAAATCACGATCTCAAGTATTGATACTCGACAAGCATAGCTCGTACTTGAAAGAATTGCATGTCGCTAAATCCAAAGAGATATGTCCTCGGGACATTTTAAAGCTACCAGGAATCAGAATGTAGGATTGATGGCGTGACCGTTCAGTCCTCAAGACACGACAAGGAGGGGGTCTTGTCTACGTACACAAAGACTACATCCTGTAGAGGCATGCGAAAGCTCTCGCACCAGGGTAGCAGCTTCAGAATACCTTACACAAGCAAAATTCATATCTCGTGGTCAGGGTGGGTAGACTATTCGCCAGCAGAGTTTGGCGGTCAAGAGCGTATGACATGCAATCACACGAGCTGGCTGCAGATCAACGACTTCGCCACCAAATACTGGATGGGGCTTGTATGTCCAAACGGCCACGGGGTGACATGGGAAGAAAAGTGAAGGCTGTCAATGGCCTGATTTAGCGATGGCTTGTGTTTATTATTAGCTAGGCTAGTGGATGAAGCTGCAGGAGCTCTGCTGGAATGCCAGAAATTCCCTCACGCAAGATTGACCGGAAGGTCTCGGTCGTCGAACGACAATCTGCGGCTGGCAAACAGAATACACTTCTTTGAGCAGCAGTAAAGTACGAGTGGGCATCACTGAGGAATCCATGCATGCATGCATGCATGCTCTGTTCTGCCTGCGAGGCTCACTAGTACCCGCCCGTGATTTTCTAAAAACGCGGGCGAGAAGCGAGCTGGCCAGATCCGTTCTGGACAGGATCAAGAGGCTCCTGAATCTTCCAAATAGGATGCGTGTATTTTGAGCACGGGAATCGAGGGAGGCGACCCCGGACTTTCGAACTCGTGCGGCTAGCTAGAGAGGAGGGAGGTCTGCCGCGGGTAGCGTAGACATGAAGCGACAATTATTTAGCCACAGGTCACGGCGATACTGAAATGCATGTATATCAGGTGAGTGCAGACTGTAGAAGAGCAAGCCGTGGCGAGAGCTGGGAGCACCAGATCGAAGCAAGCAGGGCACCGCCTGCGCGAGCCTGGAGCCATTCCTTCATGTGGATGGATGTGCTGCAGGGGAAATCCCGATTTCCCGATTGGAACGAGTGCGGACGGACGATCGGCCCGTCCGTCCTCAAAGTGACGCTCTCTTGAACAACCACCACCGCCATCAACCACAATACATACACACATCCTAGGCACCATCCTCTTTCTCTCTTTCTTCTCCCTCCATCTCGACTCCCCTTCTCCATTGATTGAATCCCTCTCGCGATGACGCTAGAGGTCTTTGGGTGATCTCGTTCGGAAGTCCCGCGGAAAGGATTTGCCAAGATGGCTGCTGCCGGCACGCTCAGCAGGCCGACTTCTGCACAGGGGAATTATTCTATCAATGCATTTCAGACCTACTATGCTCCTCCCTCGCCCACCGTGACGCACGGCGGTAAGTACCAAGAGTCTTTTGCTCTCCCGACCCGATCCGGCGCTGACCATATCAGCATATGCGCGACCCGCAAGCGCTGGTGCCAATCATGCTCCCGATTCTTACTCGACATACCGCAAGCCGGTCTCGTCGAGACCGAGCGTGTTCAGGCATTCTTCCTCGATTCAGTATATGGCACCCAGTCAGCCCAATGCCCCGACGAGGATATACGGCAGCCGGAATGGTTCCCTTTCAGCTGACGATCTTGGTCAGAATTCGAGGCCCATCGCGCCTGGTCATCTTCAGCGGACTCACACGGCTCCGGAATTTAACGATCCTGTAGAGTCCGCGCCTGTTCTATATGATAAGGGCAGCGTGAGTTCTGGTGAGCCAGGGGCATTTGGAGCAAGCCGCATCGATCGGCGTGTTCCTGTGCCTGCCTCAAGCCCTGTCCTTCGTTCGAGAGAAATGGCGAATGTCTCAGACCATGCTGAGCCCCGTGCAGGATTTGGGGAAGAGGACTTTAATTCGGAGGCCCATCATGCTCGGAATATGTCAGGCTCAAGTTCGTCTCCAATTGAGCCGCGTAGTGCTGCAAAACCTCTTTCTCGCGAGACACTTCAGACCTCTAGAAATCTCAACGATAGCGACGTTATCGTTGCTTCAGGTCGCAGCGCACTAGATCGCCAGCATGACTCGCGACTTGACGCAACAGAAGACACCGTGATATCTGATGTGCCCTCGAGCTCGACCGTAGATACATACAAAGCTTCTCAAACGATTAATCGAAATCAAGAAATGCAGGACAACACACGACCTGATTCTGCACAATCCCCTATTGAACCGGCATCGGAAGATCTGAGGGACACCAGGCAATCTGGATATGCACGCAACTCGCCTGGATCGCAAACGCCTGTGCCTTCCAATTACATATCTGAGGAAAAATCCAAATCTCTGAAAAGCAGGTTACGGAGAGCTCTCTCTTTCAGTAGTGCAACCAATTTGTCAGAATTGGCGGACGGCGAGACTCGCAGGTCTACCACCCCGCTTCCACAGACGGCGCGTAGCGATGCTAACCTATATGGCCAAAAAAACAAATCTACAGACAACGTCTCGATCTCATCTACGGCATCGTCCGCCTCCGTCATGCTTCGTAAGATTGGTCACGGGCTTTCCAAGAAGACGAAGCGTTCTTTGGGAGGCATCTTTTCCGGATCGAATTCGAGAGCGAAAGAGCGAGTGAATACTGGCGATCCTGCAGTCTTCGAGAACACGCTAACGCCCACGGTGGGTGCTGTCAGTTACGTCAATGCTGAAGTGGACATGAACGATCGTCCTCTTTCGCCTCAACGTGAGATATTCTCGAACCACTCACGAGCACACGGGTCCATTTCTTCGATACAGACCCTCCCGACGCCCCCGACAGTCGAGATCACGAAGGCAGCTGACAATGTCAATGGGCACGGGTCGGTCGCATTTCCAAGATTATCGCAGGAGATATCCATCGAGGACGATCGCAGCAGGCGAGCCAGTATGCATCTCGAGAGACCTCTGCCGATCGATCTCGCAGCCAAAGACGAGAAGTCGTACTCGATTCGAAAATCACCATGGAGATCAAGGATGGATGGCACGAACCAGAAGGGGACACACCTCGGGCCATCGATTGCGTTATCTACTAGCTCCGATCCTGGCAGGAGGACCTTCTCCGGTAAGGGCATCTTGAAGAAGAGCGTCGATCCCCTGAATCTCGATGTTCCCCAGGTAGCTCACAATGCCCTACCTCCCTTACCTTCCGATCAAGAACCTGAGACAAAGACGACGAATGCATTCGACTTCTCCTTCAAGCCTGTCACCGAGATCGAGGAGTTCTCGGTTGCGCTCGAAGATCCGACGATGTCGCCTGCAGCGACCCATGTGGATTCCACCACTCCACAGGCAAGTCGTCTTGTCGTGCCCGCGACGAGTCCCTCGTCCACGGTCCTGAAGTTCTCTCCCAGAATCACGATACACGATACATATACTGCCAACGAGTACGACCGTCGTGGAGAGGTCGCAACGTGTAATCGTCTGACCCCCCTGCTGGCGCAGAGAATAAAGGAAGAACTGAATGCATACAAGATGGACGAGATGGACGTTGCTACGGAAAGCAAGATGTACACGCACTTCTTCTCCTAATGAGCACCTTTGGCATCGCTGTATCACAGGGGCATGCGTGCGAAGGGACGAACTTGAAAGAGAGGCTGCGACGACAGTCGAGAAAGATGAAATTGAGCGACTGGCATGAGGGAAGGGAAAATGCAACTGAATGAATTTTTTAAAAGTATTGGCAAAATTGACTCTTCATCGCGGAATGTCTGCATCGTATCTTTGACTACATAACTCTTTTTTCTGCTCTTGTGTGTTGCGTGCAAGTGCTCTTTCGGGCTGTTTCTCGGGTCTCCCGTTCATCATTCGAATATTCAATCCACAAAAGTAACGTACGAATCAGACCATTCCCTCGCTAACCCTCAGATTCGTCTCTTGCCTGCGACGACCTTTTCCCACAACGTATCGGATCGTTTGTCATGCTGAGGCCATTGGGACGACAGCACGCTCTGAAGCCTGCGCTTCGAACTTTGCAGAGACACTTGCGGACTGCGTCGCCTTCGAAGCCGATACAGCCGCCCTCGAACAAGCTTGCGACCGACGGTAGTTCCTCCATCAACCAGATAACGACGTTGCCGAACGGTGTTCGCGTGGCGACAGAGTCTACGCCTGGTCACTTTTCCGCCGTCGGGGCATTTGTCGAATGTGGGTCCCGATTCGAGCACAAGGATGCCTTGAGGGGCGTGAGTCACATCATAGACCGTCTGGCATTCAAATCGACAAAGACGAGGACGCAGGACGAGATGATCTCTGCGCTGGAGACACTAGGGGGCACGCATATGTGTTCTTCGTCGCGCGAGAGTCTGATGTACACGGCCAGTGTGTTCAACCAGGACGTCGAGGCAATCACGGAGCTGATTGCAGACACGATATGTAATCCTCTCATCACGGAAGACGAAGTTCAAGCTCAGTTGGGCACGGCGGCATACGAGATTGACGAAATATGGCAAAAACCAGAAATGATCTTGCCCGAATTACTGCACGCAGCTGCGTACCGTGAAAATACCCTGGGTCATCCTCTACTATGCCCGGAAGAAAGGCTGGCGTATATAGATGCTGCTGCCGTGAACCGCTATCGAGATCAATTCTTCACTCCGGAGAGAATTGTAGTAGGATTCGTCGGCGTGCCGCACGATCAAGCGATTCGAATCGCCGAGAAATACTTTGGCTCGATGAAACCTTCTTCTTCTTCTACCTCGGAAGACAAGACATCAGGAAGCATGACAAATTCATTATTCGGACTTCTGGGCGGGACGAGCGATGCTGGTCTGGTATCGAATTATACGGGTGGCAGTATATTCTTGCCAGAATCCGCTTTGCCAAATGAGGAATGGACTCATTTACAGGTCGCGTTCGAGGCACCTTCTCTACAGTCTCCCGAGATTTATGCACTGGCGACACTACAGATACTTTTGGGAGGTGGAGGCAGTTTCTCCGCAGGTGGTCCAGGAAAAGGAATGTACTCTCGACTCTACACAAACGTTCTCAACCAATACGGATGGATTGAATCGTGTCAGAGTTTCAACCACACGTATTCGGATTCTGGCCTCTTTGGTATTTCCGCCTCTTCCAGAAACGACGCCAGCTATGCCATGTCTGGCGTGATTGCGCGAGAATTGGCACTCTTGTACGATACTGGCCGAAAAGGTATTTCCGACTTGGAAGCATCTCGTGCCAAGAATCAGTTGAGGAGTTCGCTCTTGATGAATTTAGAATCGAGAATGATTATTCTGGAGGATTTGGGAAGACAGGTACAATCGTTGAATCATCGTATTGCGGCGGAAGAAATGTGTCATTTCATTGAATCCTTGACGGTGAATGATTTGCGTCACACGGCTGAAAAGATTATGACTGGTAAAGCCGGTCGAGGCACGGGAAACCCATCCGTCGTCGGCGCTGGACCGGGTGTCAGTAAACTCGGAGACGTCTTTGGCACACTCGAACGATTCGGACTCGGTCGAAAATAATTCTCGACAATCTCTTTTTTTTTTTAATACATATTCATATATATAGCATAGCGTGGCATTCTTTTTCTCCCCATCATTTTTCCAAGTCTTTCTCTGCCATCCTTTTTATGTTTCAGGGACGCGTAGGTGGCGGCGGTGACGAGGATGGTTGTTTATTGATGTATCGAGGTCTCGTCCGCTTAGAGTCTTCCGTCATCACTTCTTCCACATACGGTCGCGCTCACACAAAAGTTAATTTTTTATTGGGGGAGTAGAAAATAAAGCACACACGTACGACGGAAATAATATATCCCAGCAAGAGACGCAAGCAGAGTGAATCCTAATCCGAACCCAGTATTGCTTCCCATCGCCACTCGTGCGAGCCGTACTGGCTAGTATTGTGTCACAATTAGAATGGCATAGGGAGGTTGTAATTGATTCGGCTAAAATTTACGATTCTGATAGAAACCGGACGCTCATCTCGTACGTCTCATCAATTGCACGTCGCTCAATGGATCCTTCTTCCCATTTCTGTTTGTCCCATGCGTGCGACACATGCGGCACTTGTTTCAACGTGCACGTCTTGCCATTCGCCTCTTGAATCCTCTTTGCCAGTGCCGTACCTTCATCGTGTAATGAATCAATCCCACACGTCACAAAGAATGTCTTGTTTGGGAAATTCTCGGATTTGGCAAACAGAGGAGACACGAGTGGGTCTTTCGTGTCCGTCTGGGGCGAGATATAGTACTCGTCGAAAATACTCGCTACGTAGGGCGGAATCACGCCCTTTTTATTCTCCGGAGCAATCTTTTCATATGGCGACGTATGTAGATCCACCACGGGATAAAACGCTACGACCTTCTCTATCGTTCCGACAGGAAATGAAAGTGATGTCGCTAGAGCGAAATTTCCACCTGCGCTGAATCCAGAAACGGCAATACTTGATGTGTCGTACTGATCAGAATGATCAAGTACCCATTGTACCACATCGTGAACGTCATTCAGTCCGTTGGGATATACATGTTCCGGAGCAAGGCGATAATCGACGTCAAACACTTCGTATTCTGTTTCTGTACATATCTTAGAACAGAACGCATCGTCTGAACCTGCTTTGCCAAGCAAGAATCCGCCCCCGTGAGAATTAATCAAGATCGGTCGTTTAGCAGGCGCATGCTGAGATTTGTTGCGATAATGGTACACCTCGATCGTTCTGCTTTCTCCATCTCTCGAGGGAATCTGCAAGATTTCGTCGTGCGTCGTACTTGCATCGCCATGCGCTGCCGCCAGAAGTTGTCGGAACGCGGTCGCGACAACCTTTCTTTTCAAATACGTCAAGGTCTCCATGAATCGTTGCAATCGTACCCGATGATGACAATTTTGTCTGTACAAGAAAGTGGCTATCCCCACCGGAATTCCGAATGATAATTACCGAGTTTTAGCCGAAATCTCGGGCACTATTCTGAGGCCACTATCCACACGAAGGTTAATTATCTCTACACAATGATGACATATGTACCTGTGCGCACAAACAGCAATCGCAGACTAACGATTACACTCGTAAATTGGGGCTGTCCGAGCCAGATCTCAGGCGATGAAACAGCCGAGCTGCTGGAGACAGAAATAAGCCGCAATCGTGATCGTGGAGATTGACAGTAGCGCAGAATTCATCTCTACAAAGCTGAATGCGAGAAGAACAGCCAGCAACGGAGCGCTATCAAGCAGCAAGTCATTCGAGAAAGTCTCGAAGGCATACACAAGATAAAGCCCAGCACTCGTGCTAGAGACGAATAAAATGCCTTGCCACCGACTTTGGTGTCTTTTCGAATGTACATAGATTGTTAGGAAGAGGAAGATTGGAAGATGCTTCACACTTCTGATCAGCATACTGCCGACTTGAATGCCCTGTTTACTCTGACTCTGGAACAAGAGATCAGTAGCCAAGTAGAAGCCAAGTAGCGGAGTGAAGTGGGCTACAAAGTCCACGGGCAGAAAAGGGGTATCATTTTCGTCGAGGTGATCGATCGACGACGACCGACTGCATCTGATCAACAAGGCAGCCTCTTCATAGCTCTCTTGTTCAATATCAGGAGATCCCATTAAGACTTGTAGCTCCTGTGCCGTATAAATCGGGGACCAGTCGTGCTCGGTGCTTGCTGAGAGATCTGAGCCATAAAGGGACTCTGTGTCGGCAAAGTAGAATCGTCTGTACTGTTTAGGCCGCACGTAGGGCAACACTTCGTGTCCGTCCAGACCTTCCGAGCTGTCTCCAAGTAGATTGAGAGCCAGGTCAGACTCAGCCATGGTTGTCCAAGTGAAATGCAAGTTGGGCTTAGAGCGACTTCCAGACGGTATGTTTGTCTCACAGACCGTGCGGCATGAAATTGCTTGACGACACTCGAGCCCCTTCCCTGTGCCCGTCAGTCGATCTCACGTAGAAACACTTCCTCTCAAAAGACAAGATAAGCTGGAAGAAATCTTCCAGCCAGGAAGCCGTGACATCTCAGTAGTGAACGAAGTGAGAAGGGTCAGGCTGCAAGACGAGACAAAGGGTCAAGGGAGTTCTGACATGTGAAAGTCCAGTAAGCTGATTGCCCCAAATACCGACCCCTGATTGGTTAGTTGAGCCTCGAGTTGTTCGGATTCATAGGCTCTGAGCAGGTGAATGGAGTGAAGTCAGAACATCGGTACGTGACGTGTCTCTTGCTTCAGCACAAACATGCAAGGTCCTCCAGCGAAGGTCATTTCCAGAACGGAATGTCTTTTGAACGAAAGCAAATAACCACGTCATCAACACAACTTGACTCCCTGGGATCCGATATGTGGTATTGAGAATAGCTAGCTATCTGACTGTGCACCTTGTCTGTTCAGAGAAGTGACGAGCAGCGCAGATTGTCACTCCGAAATTTGGGTATATTGAGTTCACAGCGAAAGCTAGTAGGCAATCTTCGAGCTGACGTGCAATGTCGCGTGTATCCTCATTGTGCCCATCTGCGCTGTACGTCTCTCCTCAGAACATTGGCAACAGGAACCTCTTGTGCTTGACCTACATGTTACTTGGTACACTAGATCGGTCAGCTCCATGCACGGTTCTGATGTTTGAGTGCATCGAGTGAGACAAGACTCAGTCTTTATTTTTACTATCTTTTCCCTGTTTCTCAACATTGAATTCTGATGTCCCTAAAGTGTGATATCCTCACAGTCTCGTCTCACTCGAAGCCAGTCTGACTTACAAATTGGTTATGGTTTGCAGTACGATATTTGCCGAGAGAAGTTTTCATGATTTCAAGCGGTTGTCGCGAAAAGCGTGGGAAAGGTAAGCAATCGATCTACCCGGGAAGCGTCCGTGGGTCAGCTCGATTCTTTCTGTACGTCATCTCAATAGACAGATACATCACAACAGACACTTCCAATAGTAGCAGAATTCGAGGCAGTCACCCCGAAGTCTGTGGTCTGTAGTTGGGGTCATCGGTATACTTGGCTGGCGTACAGTACTTCAGTCGTTGTCATCTTTCTTTGGAGCCTGGGCGTTTTCTTTCGTACATAATCACGTACTCCCATGTCGGCCTTGCAATCAGTCGAATCTGCGCGGATCTATTGTCGAGATGTCCTTCGGCGTTACGATTATCCATCGTACCTGCTGAGTACCTTCCAGCCAGCCCGCAGTGTCGATTCATTCTTGGCCCTGCGCGCTCTCAATGTAGATCTCGCTTTGATACCTGACAATGTCTCGAACACCACGGTCGGCAAGATGAGGTATCAATTCTGGACTGAGACCGTCGACAAAGCATTCAGAGGCGTTCCACCGGCTCAGCCGGTCGCCGTTCTTCTCAATCATGTTCTGGACTCCGGTGTTCAGCTGACCAAGCCTTACATATTGAGGATGATCGCAGAACGTGAGAGGAGGATTGACAACATGACTTTTCCAAATCTTTCTGCACTTGAGAGTTATTCGGAGAAGACCTACTCGACCTTGTTATATCTGCATCTAGAAAGTCTCGATATCAGGAAGCCGGCCGTTGACGATATCGCACAGCACATCGGGCTGGCTATGGGAATTACATCTACTCTGCGGGGACTTCCATACTTCTTTTCGAAGAAGATCGTGCCAGTACCTACAGATATATGTACAAAATTTAATCTCGCGCAAGAAGATCTGTTGAGGCATAGAGAGGTCAATGGCCTACAGGATGCGATCTTTGAGGTTGCTACCAGGGCGAACGACCATCTCATATCAGCCAAAGTCAAGATCAGAGAGCTGAACGAGTCAGCGGAGATCAAGCGTGATGCAAGTGGTGTTTTTCTCAATGCAGTTCCCTCGAAGCTGTTTCTGGAACGCTTGGAGGGATTCAATTTTGATGCCACAGAACCAAAATTGCTGAAGAAAGAATGGACTCTCCCTTACCGGCTATGGAAGGGATTTTGAGTCGATGTATACAGATTTTCTGCCCGACTACGTATTTTCAAGATGACGTCGCGAAGGTTCAGCGACACTAGCATGCGCACTTTGTTGGGTTGACGATTATCTCCGGGGTCTACGGGCCACACGCCAATATCATGCCGAGTCGGTGTGAATCGACAGATTTAGTTGACGAAGCTACGAAACAAGTGAGATTACTATATCAGGGTTGCAAACCGACTTAATGTCATATTGTGGCAGATTTGCATCGAGAAGGAGTGCTTGGCTGCAGCTTGATCCCAGTTCGGAATCATACGGCGGATTGATGACATGTAATTCTGTGGCGCGGACACACAATCTCAGGAAATTTGTTATTATCTTCGCAACAATTTCTTTCATTCTGGATAATTTAATCAACCCCTTGCGCGAGGAGTGATTGCCTTCGATCGGGATTTCCTCTTTCGCCATCCCGAAGAACACCGTGTCATTCGCGGAAGATTGTGATGCGATCCCAACTCTTCTTAGTGCTATCAACGACTTTTGCAGCGACGATTCCAACATGGAACAGTCATCTACCACAGGAGCGCGATGTCGTGCCGGGACAGACATGTGATCAATATGGTCATTTTGAGACCAGTACATATATCCTGTACAACAATCTTTGGGGCAAGAGTCTTGGGCGCGGCGACCAGTGTACCACACTCCATTCAAACTTTTCCATGGAGAGTAGTAGTGGGCCGGAATCAATTTCTTGGACTACGAATTGGAACTGGAGCGAGGCTGCATCCCAGGTCAAATCGTATGCGAATGTGGTTCTGAAACAATTGGGCTCGAAACAAGTCTCACAGTACAACTCTATTCCTGCCTATTGGAACTTCAATTATACCGGTGAAGGCCTGGTTGCGGACGTCGCTTTTGATATTTTCACAACTTCAGGGCTCGGGGATGGAGATGACTACGAAATCATGTTATGGCTCGGTAAATACGGCGATGCTGCACCCATTTCGAGCTCTGCTCACCCTATCGCTACAAATATCAATCTTGTCGGTAAAGTCTTTGATCTATACAAGGGCCCCAACCAATCTATGGTAAAGAAAAATGTCTTTCTGCTGTTTTGCGTTCCAAAAAAGTAACAATAGACAGACGGTGTACTCATTCGTTATGCATAAAGGGGATAGAACGAGTGTCAATTTCCATGGCGACCTGGTAGAAGTGTTTCACTGGCTCATAGATCACAATTTGCTGAACGGTACTCAGCATCTGAAACAGATTGGGGCGGGGACCGAGACTTTTTTAGGTCGAAATTGTCTTTTCACTACAACAAAATACTGGATTTCCGCCACTTAGGAGACACAGCGGCGTCACTTTAGAAAAGTTCAGGCGAAAAAAAGTGAGAGAAAGTGAGAGAAAGAAAGTAAATATATTGAAAGTCGTATGTCATTACACTAGAATAAGACTCGACTGGTTTCTATGTCACGTATTTGATAACACAAGTGTCGTGGATCACTTGACGTGCAATTGAAATATGTCGGATCTAGAGTAATGTCCAACAACATCCAGATCCATTTTTGCACGTACGATATCGTTCAAATCAATTTCGGCGTACAAGATACCTTCGGTGTCGCGTAATGGACCGGCCAAAATTTCTCCCATCGGATTGACGATGCAGCTGCCTCCCGCTATAATGATACTGTCTGCATCCCGCGCCTCGTTGTTGAAATGAGTCTTTGGAAAATCAGAGACTCGTGCGAATTGACAGGCGGAAAGCACAAAGGTCCTCGACTCGCTCGCGATATGTTGCATACTTGGAATCCAACTCTTGCGAGAATCGACTGTTGGCGCACAATACAGTTGAATTTGCTGCTGATAGTAATGGTACCGCAACATTGGCATACTAAAGGTCATCAGTCAGTCAACCATCTCATAATTCCAGTCAAGAGGAGATTGAGTACTAATTTTCCCAGCAGATTGTTGCTGAACACTTGACGGAATTCATTTGACCGCCTGATGCAGAGCAGACGGTCAAGTCCTGAGCTTTCATGGTAGAGCTGTCCCCAAATCCCCAAATCAAGCGTTCCGCACCCGTCGGCATTAGTTTTCTATGTTTGGCGACGTAACCACCCATAGCGTCAATGTAAATTGCGGTGCAGTAAAGAGTTCCGCCGTCCTTCTCAATAACTCCTATAATCATGCTCATCTCATTGTCCTTTGCAATTTTGGAAATGCGATCTGTCGTTTCAGAGGGGATCGTGATGGCACCTTCATAGTATTTCAAGAACTCGTCGCGACCCGAAGCATCCCTATTTCCTACCTGAGTCCCGAAGGTGCTGTGCTTAGGATAACCACCAATAAACGCTTCTGGGAAGACGATGAATTTCGCGTTATTTGAGGATGACTCGATGACAATGGACTCTAATTTGCTCAGAGTTTTCTCCAAACCGAACTGCTGAGAGCACGTCTGAGCGACTGCTACTTTGAGTTGAACCATAATTGAGACGCTTCCTGCTCTCAGTCACGCTATAAATGTTGTGGTCCGGCCGAATCAAGTGCTCCAGCTAGCTAGCGGCTCCACAAAACTTATGCGGAGCTAGTGAGATGACACCAGGCGCATTTAAGTTCGAATATACATACAAAGTCGACCGACCTTATTTCGTCCCTACGAACGATCTTCTCGATGACGTGATTGGTAATTTATGGTTGATCGACGAACAGGGATGTTTCTGAATAAGAGAGTGCTCAGCACCTGCTCGACATTGTCCGGCTTGTACCTCATGCCGGCTCCGCTGTCAAGTCCGACAATTGAGATGGGTTTAATGCCTTCTTGATGCAATATTTCTTCCGATACTTCGGGAGTTCCCTTGCCTCGCATGTACACAAGATGAGTACATACTTCCACTAGTCTAGATGCGTTTGCTGCACGGCGGATTGAGTGCAGGAAATCCAAGGCACTGTACTTCGGGGTTTCTCGATCCAAGGAACCATTCAGGAAGAAGATTTTGGGTTTTCGTGAACCTCGAATAGCTTCGCCGATCTGTGAGGGTATCAGTAGAGGCCAGAGCGAAGTATAGAGCGATCCCGGTGCATAGATTATTGCATCTGCACCTTTCAGGCTGGCTATGACCCGTGCATTTGGCAAGGGCGTCATGCGTTGTCCATACGGATTGATGTAGTATATTTCCTGGATGCGACTCGATAGAGGTTCTTCGGTATCTTTGTTGAATGTGATACCTGCTGCTCTTAGACTTGATAATGAACCCGGGAGATTGGCATCCTCATCCAGGGAAGCTTCCGGTTCTGATGCCACGGCTGAAAATGCTGAAGGATGAGAAATGGCATTTTGACCCGCAATGATCGACTGGTCCTCAAGTAAAGCAGCAATAGGGGTCATGTAGTTTGTGTTTAGGATCGGAAGAACTTTAGTCTGAGTATCGATGCCGGTGATGGATGCAAACATGAAGATCGCAGTCTCTATAGAGCCAAAGAACAACCTCATACCGGTAAGAAAAAGGTTTCCAATAGCTCCAGTGCTGAAGTTGAATGACGTGGTGGGTCTGGCTCTTTTGACCAAATCTGAATTGACTACGCGAAGGAAACTGCGGATCGCCTGTCCCTTCTCATTTGTGATATTGTTCCAAAGAGGACTCAGACCTTCAACAATATCGAGCCACTCGATTCTTGCCAGGCTACGATCAGAAGGCAGTCTGTGGCTCAGTAGATTCTTGATTGCAAACATCTCCGTATGTTCCTCAGCGTCTGGGATCAACCTGATTAGGCGAGAACGTAAATCACCTACCCCGATACCCCCCAGCACACGCAAAACCTCTGACGTGCTGCCTCCATTATCTGAAATCGGCAAAATGTAAGTCACGCGATTGGAGATGGCCTGAATGGCCGAAACTATGGCATTGCCTCCAGTCCCGCCAGACAACACTGCGAGATTCAGAGGCGAGGAACTCGGAGGCAGACTCATAAGGCAAACTCGTCAAATAATTCCTTTCATAGGGAGGTCGCACGACACTAGATGAGCTGCCTCTTTAGTTGCTCGTCTAGCTATACGCGGTTGCGGCTGAAGTGATTCGAGGCTGAAATGGTCCAAATTCATGGTCACGTCACAAGGTCGATCGCTCAGTAGTATAATTTGACCAGATAGCTAAGCAGGCCTCTTGCACTCGCATAACATGCCCAGGACCAACTTACACAACATGGGAGTGACTTGCTTTGTAACTCGGACAAGTAGATATTCAAGGACATTTTTAACCACGCCACGCATGCGGCATTATACCAGCGAGCCTCTTCCTTCGGGTGTAGTTGCAAAAGAGTCCCAAGGCGGCATACAGAATGACAAAACCGAGCAAAAGCCAAAGAGGACTCAGGAAGAACAGGATGCAGCATTGATCGCTGCGTACAGGGAGAAATTTGGAGGAGATATTACTGCTACGTTCGAGGACGGTCAGGCTACCGAGATGAAGCGTGGAGTCCGTAAGAATATGTTCAGGTGTAAGTGATATCGATTGCGGACTTTACTAGTGCTAATGGCAAGATATTTGAGCAGGGTTGAAGACGGAGGAGTCACAGGCGTCGAATTATGTACTGCCCGGGGTGTCATTTTGAGATGACCTATTATATTGTACATTGGAAATTCACTCCCTAGTTCTGTACATTGCTTCATAGTGCCAACGCTTGCGACGAAATTCATTTGGAACTCGCTCTGATTTTCGTCGGCACATCATCTCATCGACCTTAACGCGACCTCTCGTGGGATAACTGAACGATTTTCGAGATTCAGTGACCTGAGTCGGTCACCTACGTCCGTCGCGTCCCATCCGCTCCCATGATACTTTTGCCTGGCCAGCGCTTCTAAGCCTAGATCCCTCCAAGCCGGCTCTTTCGGCCGGTTAGCTCTTGCGATACCATTGACAGCTTCCTGGTTAGGCACTTCTTCCTCAAGCTCGGGATTGACTGGCTGATGTTCGACAGGTATCAGAATCTCGTCATCCGGCAAGGCTGTATTGACCAGGAATTCGTCAAACAAGTCCACTAGTTCTGGACGGGAACATGTATATTGACTGTCCTGACTCATACAACAGTCCCGATCGCCACTCGAGAGATCCACCGAACGGAGAGGTACCCTTATAGCACGAAGCGACCACAGTGGACTACGGCGCACCCCGAAGTATGGTGAATATCCACAATACATATCATGTTCTGTAGACAGCGACTTCTGAATGGGCGACAAGGTGGTCGGATGTTCCGACATTCTTCGGAGCTCCAACCTGGCCCTGTTGGTGCGGAATTTTTGTCAGTAAAATGAAAGATTTCCTGCCTGGCAAAGCACAAGGATTTATAACACTCTGCTGTATGTGGTTTCCTTGTGCTGATCCTATGCGACTGACGGTTTGCAGAACATGTTGGTCTACAAGGATGTTTTCACTGGAGATGAGATGATCGGAGACTCCTACGACCTCAAGGTTGTTGACGATGTCGTCTACGAGGCCGATTGCGCCATGATCGAGATCGGAGTCGGCGAGGTCAACACTGGAGGTAATGCTTCCGCCGAGGAGGCCGACGAGGGAACCGACGACACCGCCGAGAAGGTCAACAACGTCGTCTACTCGTTCAAGCTTGCCCCAACTTCCTTCGACAAGAAATCCTACATGACCTACATCAAGGGCTACATGAAGAAGGTCAAGGCCCATCTGCAGGAGACCAACCCAGACCGAATCCCGATCTTTGAGAAGGGAATCGCTGGATTCGTGAAGAAGGTTCTCGGGAACTTCAACGACTACGAATTCTACACCGGTGAATCCATGAACCCAGACGGTATGGTAGCGTTGCTCAACTACCGTGAGGACGGAACCACCCCATTCTTTACATTCTGTAAGCTCTTCTCTCCACCCAACTTGAGCACCTCACTGATGATCCCATAGTCAAGGACGCACTCAAGGAGGAGAAGTTCTAAGCGACCGGTATCACACAGATGTTTAAGCAAGCCAAAAGTCGTTCATAGATCCTGTAAATTTATTCTAGTATCTCTTCAAAATGGCCCTGCGTCCCTGGATCTCGAGATTTGCACATCATGTCTGCCTCGACTGATTTTGGTGGAGAACCCGAAAATTTGGTCAGAATAACGCTGATCGCCTGCAAGTTCCCCTTCTCTTGTTCTCCTGTGTCAGCCTCGCACGGTACTCCTCCAAAGGTGCACACAGGCTCAGGGCCAGCACCGATGTATCGCCCCTCGCTTGGTAGCCGTAAACTGCCCTCGCGGTTTAGATGAGAAAGAAGAAGGAATACAGTCGTAAGATTGAAACTTTTGGCCAGTGGTCTGGACCCATATTCACCTATTCTGATCTACTGCGGCTGCTGCTACTTGGCGCACTTGCAGCAGTCTTTGCAGTACTCTACGCTTCGCTTCCCAGATTCCTCTCGCAGATCTATGGCAGCAGCGCGGCATCAACTTTTCGTCCCACTGCTCTCATCCTGTTGGTCGGATTTTCATCAGCGCTGGTTCCAGCCGGGCCGAGTTTGCCTGCTCCGTCTCAATTGCTAGGTCTTACTAGCATTATATGGGCGTTGTTCCTTGCGTACGGATCCGTCTATTTCAAGTACGATGTCACCTTGATCACATCTGCCTTTCGTACTGTGGACAGACTGCGTGGCTCGAGTGGACGGCCAACTCTACAGGGATCAGCTACTGAAGCTTCCAGTCACTGGATTCCGATAGTGGCTTCCAGTCTCGTGGAGTTCTATCTTCAGGCGCCTCTCATGGCCTCGATAGTTGTCCTGCTGCTTCGATCGACGCGATCAAAAACGCATGTTCAAGCATTGTTGTCCACGAGTCTACTATTTGGCTTTGGTGTCCTGAGTCTCTCTGCTGTCACAGCGTCTAGCGTGGCAAAGACTTCTACGCTGTTCGTTCTGATCTTGATCCTGAACGTCATCACTGCACTCGCAACGAACAGTCGTCGGGATATGTACCTGAGTTTCTTGTGTTTGGTGTTCTCGTTGTGGTGCCTGGGATCGACCACGACGTATTCTTGTGGCATTTTGCCACATCTGCTTCAATGTCGCCTCGAAGTAGGGGGCTTCCTTGTCAAAGCAAGCACTGAATCAACGACGGGTCGGATTCTAGTCTTGGAAAACGACAAGTATAGACTCTTGGTGGCTGATCACTCTTTACTTGGAGGACAGTGGCGTGGTGAGGGAGATGGGCAGAGTATCTTCTCTACGTTCTACATGCAGAGTCTTTCAGTGTACGCTTTCCAGCCTCCCAGAACGAATCTGGATGTTCTTCAGATCGGTCTCGGCATTGGCACTTCTACCAAGATGATGTTAGATCTATTCAAATCTGATACTCGTCATATCCAAATCGAAGTTGTCGAAATAGATCTCAAAGTCCTAGAATATGCTCACGACTTCTTCGAGGTCCCTCGGCCGTCAGCTGAGCCGCGACTCAGGACGAACGCTGTCGATGCACTTGACTTTGTTAAGACTCTAAACAATCGTTCGTACGATCTGATCTTGCACGATATCTTCACTGGTGGGTCCTTGGCGTATCCTTTGTTTACGCGACAATTCTTCCAACTGTTGAAACTCAAGTTGAAACATGGCGGTCTCCTGTCGGTCAATTACGTCTACTCGCCGAGGCTCGCTCAAAGGAGTTTCGAATCAGTCACAAATACATTACGGTTCGTTTTCTCGATTGTTGTGGTCTATGTTGAGTCTGGAAAGCTGAACGAAATCAATAACCTGGTTTTTCTGTGTTCGGATGGAGACATAAAGCTGGATATTCCAGACTTTGAGCGGGAGGCCTTGAGTAATTTCGGGCAGACTGCAAAGTACATGAAAGATTGGCAATTTCCGGGTCTCTCCAGTATTCCATATGACACTTCCCAAATACTGCAAGACGAGGATTATGACGGAGGCAGCAGCCGGACGAGCATCCAGCATTCGGATCTCTTGATGAGCATACAGCATTGGGGCTTTATGCGGCATCTATTGCCTCGGCCCGAGGACGAGATTTGGATTAGCTATTGATGATTTATACTCCAACCAAGTATTTCGCTCATGCACGCCGTAGCTATAAAAAAAAATGAAAAAAGCTTGAAATGCTCGAGTCTGATCAACCCCGCCTTTTCCTCCTCTGATTCTCATCCTCGTCGGTTCTTGAACCATATCGCTTCGCATTATGACCGTCATTCCATATGGAATCTCTGCTCGTATCCTGATTGACCAGTCCATTCCACTTGGTAGCACCTCTAAGGCCAGCGCCAGCTTGCGTCTCTTCGATGGGACCGGTAGCGCGTCTCTTGTTGATTGGATCGTCTTGGAAGAACCCTCCACGGTGGTGAAACTTTCCTGTTGTACCACCCCCAGCCCCACCCCCGGCTTCTTCCCTTTCCTCTCGTCGTGCTGCAATTTTCTCCTCTCTTTCTCTCGCGACTCGATCGAGATCTTGTTCCATACGTTCAGCTTCCGGCATCGCACGTCGTTGTTCGAGTTCTTCGCGTTCACGTTCACGCGTCTCGATGGCTTCTCGTTCCCGTTTGATGCGAAGCAATTCACGCAACTTCCAAGCTGCATGTTCCGCCTCTACATCGAGTCCATCCGTATCGTCAACATCTGCCCCATCGTCGTGGTGCTCTTCAAGAGAAGATTTATGGGACGCTTCTAAGCGAATCTGTTCCTCAATCAACTTTCTCGCTTCCAACCGCCTCTTCTGCTGCTCGTCTAATCCTCCACCATCCACCGCTGTCTTTGTCGTCGTCGCAGATTGTGCGTCGCCGGAAAACCCGGTGGATGGACCGGTACGGGGACCGGTGAGTGATTCCGGATCGCGTCGTTGCGTTTTTGATATGAATGTAGGCCTCATCAATACGCGCCGAGGCGCTTCTTCTTCTTCTTCTTCTTCTTCCGACTCGTCGTCGTCGTCGTCGTCTCCAGAAGCATCCGTTTCGTACTCGCTGTCTGACCGTGTTTGCGCTGCAGCAGCAGCTTCTATTTCAACTCGCGCTGCCTGTTCGTAATGACGCTGTAAATCGACGTCTGTTAGATCAAGCGATGCTAATGCTTTTGATCGTTCACTATCGGGCTTTGCTGTTTCTTCTTCCTCTTCCTCCTCCTCTTCTTCTGATGAGACGTCCTCGCCTTTTCCAGCAAAGTATCGACCTACGGGTTTCGCTTGCCGTGTCAATGTACCACGACCGTCACCCCTCATGGTCGTCGGCATTGCCGGCGCAGGCATCTCGACAAGAAAATGCGTCGCTGTACCACACAGTCGGGACAATGATGTAGACTCGAAATACTATGCCGTCTGCCTTCATGATCGTTTGTAGAGAATAGATTTGTATAGTTGTGTTGAAAACCATTCAGCCTCTCTAGCTCATCTGGGAGAGCGTACGACTGAAGTTCGTAAGGTAACCTGTTCGATCCAGGTGAGAGGCATTTTGTCCACCCGTCTTTTATTTATCTCTATGAAGCAATAATTCATTTTCACACGCCTCGGGGACAAGAATTCGTTTCATTTCGAACGTGTAATTTGTATTTGTTTTTGCAATTGATACTAGTGTCCGATGCACATATGTACTCAATCATAAGCATTCATTGTAATTAATGGAACACGACAACTCCTCTAACAAGCTCAAACCTCGGTGCCTCCCGCTGCAGCGCAGAGGTAAAGATCGCTATCAATCGGTCGATGCTGAACTTCGTCTGGCATCGTCTGCTTTCAAGGACCCTGTAATCCTAGTGAAAGACAATGGCCTCTTGGCATGCCCAGTGCTCAATGTTTTTGACCTAGTCCTTCCGTCGTCACGGTAGGCATCAAGCTGCCTCGACCGCTTGACGCGCAAACGTTCGGGGAATCCCGTTCCAGAACGAGCATCGGTATTGACAAGCGTATTCTGAATTGTGCTAGTTGTCGACTCGGCCGACGTCGAGATTTCGACTATCACACTAGGTTCTAAGGTCTCTGGCTCCGTCTCGAGGGTTGTAGCCCCAGCTAAGACATAAACCGTAGTTGTAGCCATAACAATCGTGTCTGTTGGAGTGCCTAGGAATAAAGATGGAGCCACTGAGATTGATGTCGGGGTCAGAATCATTGCCGAAGTCAATAGATCTGTCTGAGAAATGGCAGAAGATGCGATCAAAGCTGTGTCTGTGAGTAAGTCGGCGAAGTTCGGCATTGTATCAGATGTTGCGACAGGTTGTGCTTCATCTATGGCAGATGGATCATCAGAAGCTGTGCTAGCTTGAGCTAACAGAGCAGAGTCACTTGTCGTCGTGGATGACAATGTATATGTCGACGAATTGTCCGCCGTGTCCATGATTCCCTCTGCTGTGGCAAGAAAATGAAAGAAGGATTGATTCGTAGGTACGTTGATTGCGAATACCATGCCTTTTTGACAATGCTTCGCTTGTTCACAAAAGAACCACTGAGGAGTCGTATCCGCAACGGTATATTGTAGCACAGGTGAACCAGCAGTATTCGTAGTCAGCAAATCGTTTTGCGACGGTGCATAACCAGATGTCGCGGAATCAAAATCGTGTTGACAAGGGTTGGTGAAAGACGACTGCGTGACAGTATGATTCTCAGACCCAAAGATGAATGAAACCGTATCTCCAGGACTAGCATTGATATAGCTTGGGGAATAGACAAGGCCGTTTACACCGCCAACTAGTACGTTGAAATTCCTAGTGTTGGGAAGCTGCGCTCCGTTCTGACCCAAGACGGCAAGAAGAAGACCATCCGAGGTAGTCCCCGATGCTATCACAATACCCTGACCAAGCATCGCGGCGACTGAGACCGCGATACTTGCCATAGTGTTCGGACGACTCGATGGAAGCACGATAGCTGTGGACGTGGCGGACATACCAATATTGCTTGCAGTAGTGGCTGCGCTCAGCCATTCGTAGGATCCTAGCGATGGTACAGCCTGGGGAAAGCCTACAGCCGCCACCGAACTTTGGTCTTTCGTGCCGATGATCATGGCTTTGTCGTCAATCCAAGGATGATCGGTCGAGTCATTATCCACTAAGGGGCTGATCATGTTCGTAAGGTTCATGCCAAGAGCTTCAATGTCAGAGGCATCAAGACTCAGAATTTGGGCGATCGTATCCCCAGTGGCTGAACTCGAAGCTGTCCAAGTGCTGAGTCGATCTCCTGCACTCGTTTCTAAATGGGTCAGTTTGCAAAAGACTATGTATTTGGACGACTGACTGATAGTAAAACCACGAGCGGTCGATGTGTGCACCGAAAACATGTTCGTATCTGACGATGCACCCGCAATCTGAAGTGTGCTCATGATCGTATCAGCTTCCTCGTTCGACAGAGTCTTGGGCACAAATCCAGAGAGATCGCGTCGAATCAGACCTCTAAATGGCAGCACAGAGTCGTCGACACGCGCAGATGTTTTGCCACACAGGAATTGGATTATGAATACACATATTCTGATGTGTCCCATCGCGTAAGTTGTTCTCCAAAGATGATACTCGAATGTTTATGTGGATATGTGAGGACTGTTTGGGTGGCAGACCTTCAGGGCTTAGCATCAAAAAGTAGAAGTGCCTGAAGACTTTGTATTTGTCTCGCAACGCAACGCTCGAGCCGTGCCGAAAACTACAAAGCTGATACTTCTGACCGTGCTGAGAGCTGATCCTCGAGATGCCTCCAGTCCAGGCGTGTCATAGCGACACCTCCATACGGTCTGTCGCCTGCCATGAGCAGCTACGTTGTTCACGACTCCTTCTTCTCATGCAGCGCGAGTGGTGTAGTCTCGGCAGGCTCGCTGACCTCTTTGCTTGGGAGCTTCCCTGCAGCTTTCGCTGCTTCTAATTCCTGTAGAAACCTATTCGGGTTAGCCTATTGTCTGAACTAAGAGTCTACTCGCGTATACTGACCACACGAGACTTCCGACGAGGCAAAAGCTGACGACCAGTAAAGCTAAGACGTGAATGTTTCGAGTGAAGAAGAGCAGAACGCTCAGAACTGCAATGAGCATCACGAATGCCCCATAGGTGGCTTTCAGCAAGGTGGGTGTCACTCCAGGCGTGAAGACAGACTCCCATAGTTCACCGACAAACTGCGACATCGATGCCTTACAACTGCACTAGGAGAACGGGCTATAGCTGTGGTCTGCACCGAAGTCCTGCAACAGAATGTAAGGTGAAACGCTCAACGGACGTCCCTGCCCGTCAACTGCAATCGACTCGAAGCGCTAAGCACTGCACGCTCGGAATTGCCGAGGATTTTATAAAATGAGTTTCGCGTTGTGGACGCTCGACATCGACGGGATTCTCAGAAGTTCCTCTTGTGCTGTGTACTTGTACTTCGCATTGCACGGTCGGACTCTTCTGCGCTTCGCCGCTTCTTCGCCTTTCACTTCACATGGAGGCCAAAGTTTTCCCTGGTCAAGACCTCGGTGCTTCCGCCAATTATGCTTCGGGGCCAGGCACCGTCATTTTTCAAGATCGTATACGCAGCACTTTGATTGGTATTCAGCAGGTGACGGAAGCATCTGGTGCCAAGCCGAGTCTATCGGTCGTTCGGGCGGAATCGATTATGGACGGCACACTTGATGGAGTGAAGGCGAATTCCAATCTACTACCGGAGGTCGGCAGCACAGTACTAGCCAGAATCACCAGAATTTCTCGACTTCAGGCGAACGCTCAAATTCTTGTCTTGGGAGAGACAGCTCTAGTGGAAGACTTTCAAGGAATCATTCGAATAGCTGACATTCGAGCCACTGAAAAGGACAAAGTAAAGGTATATTCCTCTTTCAGGCCTGGCGATATTGTCAGGGCTGAGGTCATCAGTCTAGGCGACCAGTCGTCTTATTTCCTTTCTACCGCCAGGAACGAATTGGGCGTTCTCTTTGCTTGGAATGAGGTCGGTGAGATGATGTACCCGTCCAGCTGGAAGGAAATGAGGACCGACGGAGGAAGCCTAGAAGAGCGAAAGGTGGCTAAGCCATTCTTGTGAGCACAAGAGGCGATGTGCGTTCATCTCAGAACAGTGAGGCAGACTCCTTCATGCTACATAAAACATCATGGCAATTCGATATCTACGCGGAGGGACTAGATTCAGACATTCTCGTTCACTATTCATTCCACAAAACGCTTGTGGCCATGGAACCAGTTCCCAATATCACCGAAACCATGAAAGCTTCCTGGCGAGCCGGAACCGCTAGTATTACCACTGCCACTGCTACTGAGCAGATTACCCTGATATAGTCAAATGGTGGTCAACGAGCTCGGAAATTCCTCCTACCAATGGATTGCCGTTACTACCACCAAAGATGTTTCCAAGACTGAGGCCCCCCTTGAAACATTATCAGCAGGGAACTGGCTATGTGTCCCGGAAAGCATACGACAGGAAAACCGCCTCCACCAGTACCACCACCGCCGAACAGGTTGCCAATGTTTGCCAGATCCCCCTAATGCCTGTTACTTGAATAGTAATTGGGACAATGGAGCATCTTACAAAGGGGTTCGTCATAGCACCAGTTCCGCCTGCGCCTCCTCCTCCTCTCAATAGATTCCCCTGACATATGTTACCTTGACGTCTCGTGTGCCAGTCGTCTTACAAGCCCAAGCATATCAAATCCCGGCATTCCTGCACCGCTGATAGAGGAAAGAGAATTCGTCGTTTTCGAAGACTCGGTCGAATCGTGTGAAAGTTCATTCGCATTTGAATGGCTGCCGTCTGGCAAAGAAGAGCTCAAACATTTGTCTACTGCAAAAGCTGCTGCGGCGCTGGTCACGGCAGGAGCGTATCCCATATGACTGAATCCTATACCCTTGGCATTCGGATGGCCACAGACTGGATCCCCGCTTCAGTGTGTCAGTTAAGCATAGGTGTCCTCGATGATGACGGATCATACTTGTTGCACGCGTTGAAAACGTTGTCGGTATTCTTGATCGGAAGTTGAGAACCGCCTCCGTTCATTATGCCTAACATAGCACCAAAGTTGAGGAACGGATCGCCTTAGAGTTTCAGCCCGCGGGTCTTTCACGCTCTGAGCACTTACCGAACAACAGGATAGCACAGACCCTGGACGAATAATCCTGATCCTTCATACCGTGTACCAGGGAGCTTCCTTGGGCTACTGCGGGTTAGTTGAAAAAGAGAACATCTGGGTGTTATCGCACAATAGCCGCTCAACATGTATTGAGTGTCCGGACAACGATCTTTATACTTCAAGAGCTACTGATATCAGCTCATCGTACTTGGAACTAAAGTCTCGAGGCATTACATGGGAGACGGCATCCAATGAGCCACTTCCGGTATTCTGCATAACGCCCGCTGGATCTGTGTTTGATCAGACACAATTCGAGGTGCTGGCCAATAACTCACAATTGACGGCATAGGATGAGAAGGACTTGAGACGGCTTTGGAGAGCACTAGCCAATGACATACCGACAGAGCCTAGACCGGGCAGTTCGCCTGTCCCTCGTGCATGAATCTAGGAGTGTTAAATTCAATTGCGTATAGTTGCGCAAAGCTCGCACCAAATGAAAGGCTGTGCAACCAGCATCATTGGCATCGCGCTTCTCCTTGGAATTTTCAGCACACAGCTGCTATTATGGCCATCTCGAAACTCACTGCGGATAATTGGAGCCGTTGATCTGGAGGGCAGAGCGGATATGCCACGATTAGGGTAGACCAATAAATCACAAGTATCGATGACGCGAGACGCATGATCTGGTGTCAGCAGGACTTGCGGGACTCAGTGCCCGAAGTATATCTTCGCAGCAATACATCGTGGCTCTACAACGTCAATATTCCGTAATGCTTATATCTGATACCACAAATGTTTCGTTGTCAGCATATCCAAATAGATATGACTATTACCTCAAGCTTCAACACCCTGTCTGTTATGGACTTGATTAGCTCTAGAATGTGCTTGGGATCAATGGGTCAACTCGGGATAGTAGTAGCGGTGCCTCAATTGAGATCCACGACAGATGCTCGCTCATGTTGTCTGCATTCATGGCGTGAGATCATGTTTTAGTGTGACATTGAGTGAAAATGGGCTCGTCAAACTGTAGCACGAACGCACTTTCCCCGCAACAAATACATCGCCTCCTTCGGCATATAGATTAATTCAAGTCTGACTACCTGCCTCACTTCTGTCCTACTTGTGCTTCGAATTCAATGAGCTCGGAGAATTATTGACACTCAATGTGGCGTTTTCAAGCCACAAATCATGCTTATCAAGGTGCGACTTCGCGCAGGGCACTCACACAACCAAGACTCTCAATGTCGTGCGCGGCGACAATCAGGCTCTCGCTGCGATGGCTTCCTGGGGAGGCGTATGAGGACACAGACACCCTCGTACTTTCCGTTTCGAATCACTTTCTCGACATTCGTGTTAAAAGGGACCGATATAAGATCGACTGGGCATTCGCAGGCACGAAACGGATCGAGGCAGATGGCCGCAATGTGTGGACACACAGCATCGATTCTAGAGGATGGACAGACGAAGATGCCGGGTACGTGACCGCACTTGATCACCGCGACGAAGTGGAAGAGGGGAGTATGAAGAATCCTGACCGTGGAGATGCCATGATGCAGCATGAGGAAGTCTGGCGGTGCTTGGAACTCAATCGAAAGATTGGGTACATTGCCATGAGAAACGATGAGAAAGCTTGGGTCGCATTCGTTGATGATCATTTCCTCGAACTAGTGCACGATACATATGGCTTCTCGGTCGCAAGATATGCTAAATCGAAGGACGAGGTATGGTCTCAAGTCTTGACCATGGGACCTACTCGCATCATCGACAATGTGAGCGATACTACAATCATGGACCTTGTCAATGAGCAGAATTGGAAAATATTGGCATCTACAGGGGGGCTCGATCACGCTTGAATCACTTTGCTGCGCAACTACTCTACCCAGAAAATCTACGTACGCGAACGATTACATGACTGCCAGGCGAGAATGCAAACAAGAACTGCAACTTGCGACAAAAAGAGCGCGCATTGAAGCCTAAATAGTTATTCTGCATTCGCATTGCTGTGCACAACAGCGTATATTGCACATTCAGTGAGACTGAGCTCCAAAGATGAGCATCACTCTCGAAATAGAAAGCGGTGCCTACTCTACACAAAATCATGGTTCGTTGTGGGACGCGTACGTTTAGAGCGAAATGTATTCTAGATCGATCGTGAGCCCATGGTGTGGCATGGACAGATAAGCCCACATGTCTCAGGTTTCCGGCGTGGCCGATGACCAGGAGGCATTCCTAAGGACGGTATGGGAACGTGCCTGGATGTTTGAGGAACAAAGCAATGGATCGCCTTAGCTCAGATAGTGAAGATCGGGTCTGAAACTTGTTCAATCGATTTCGGCCTACGGCGAAATATCTGAGTCATAGTAAAGACCGCATCTTGTTCATTTAAGGCCTCGAGAGATTGCAATCAATCGAATGTGCGATATGCGGCCGAATCCGGTATGATCTACCGCGCATCTGTCTTTAGACCGAATCTGGCTAATCAACTAGCAGCGGTGAGAAAATGTGTCGAGAGCCAATAGGTATGATTTCGTCAGTGCTTCCGGTCTCAGCGAATACGCCGGACGATCACTCTGATACAAGTGTTGGAAGTGTGCTCTCGTTCCGAACAGCTAAAGTGATACACGCAGCGTGGGCTTGCACCTTCTCTTGGATGTCTCAGCCCATCATTCACAAGGTTGCCTCGCAAAGTCAAATTTGTCTACCGAATCATCGACTCTTTGTTCTGACACACCATATGCCTGCTCACATGTTCACTACTACCCAAGCGCATGACTGCATGTGCCGCTCAGTTCATAGCCCTCCGGAAAGAATATGATAACTTATGACTGAGAAAATTCCGCTGACAAACAGGAGCGTGATAGGCGCGCTGATCGTGGCACCAAACTCGATCGGAGTCAGCCACGTCTTCCAAGATCTTCATGTACGACCCCCCTCGTGTATCGCATTGTCCTCTCGGCAGGCTCTCAGTGTCAATCACATGTGGAAAGTTGATTGAGTGGTAGATCCTTGCGCTGTTGACCTGACTATATCTCTACCGGAATCGGCAAGCGTGGTTCGTATATTCGTACAATCTAGATCATGGTGAAAAGCCGTTCCCAGCAAGGCCTCGAGTCCGCTCAGACTCATCGAGTCCTTCGGACTTGGACGATTGAGAACGGTGGCTGCTCATCCGCCCGACATTCCATATGCCGAATTCACAACGCTGGACATCTCTTAGACAAGTGGCTTGCCGGCAAGACTGACGGCTAGACTTAAAAATTCGGATAGGGCTTGCTCGGTCCGTCTCACGTGTCGGGAGCCCTGCTTGGCTTCAACATAATTATGCGGGGGAACACTCAAAAGTTTCAGGGCATCCGTGCTCGTATGTTCGTCTTCGGCGACTCGTCTGCCAAACCAGACCACTGACCTTGCCTGCCAGCCAGCCAGCCATAGACGCCGTTCGGGGGGCGCTCGCTGCTCTCGTACGATCGGATCAGCATCTGCCGATAGAGCCTAGATTTGCAATGATTCGCATCAGATCTAGCTCCCACGAGTCGTCCGGCATGTAGAATGCTCCAAGGCATATATCCTGAAAATCTGCTCCACCTGCAAAGTTAAGTAAGCGTGACACTCGGCACACCTCGTCATCGCTCCACCGTGGGCGGCTTGCTGCGTCGACCACGAGAGTTCTCAAGAACAAAGCTCTTTTCTTGTTTGTAGATATCTGTAAAGTGCTTTGGGTGTGAATCGGTTCTTCCTCCACATGTGCTCAGCACCTGTCCTCGTCAAAATTGTGCTCATGTGCAAGATCTAAAAATTCTTTCGAGAGTACGAATTTGGAAATAAATTATATCAGCCCTCGGCCCGCACTAGTACTACGCCACCACACGACGAAAGAGGGCGGGTTCATTAGGACAGCGAGCAAGGACAAGAATGAAAATTTACGTCCGGCTGCGAACAGGGGTGGATCACGCGATTATGCACTCGAACGGTATCTATCCCGATGCTGCGCATCGAATCCCTTTTCGCGCGAACGGGTTCAGATTTTAGGATTCCACGTTTTCTTAAGGGCCAGAACTAAGAATGTTGATAGGCTCCAAATTGCGAGCCACCCAGCTGCCTTGTTCGATTTCGGCGTGAGTCATTCATGTTCCACCGGAAGAGATGAGGGGAATGACACCCATGCTTCATTCAGCTACGATATCAAAAGAAAAAAAAAAAGGTGAAGTCACAGTGGGACTGACGTTTTGACAACCTCGTTGTTTCAAGACCCACGCGGTCAGGCAGAGAGGTCTGCGCACTCCCGGAGGTGGGCGTAATCTACACAGCTCGCGTCGTTGTGGCTAGGCGATTTTCTCGTGAAGAGTTTTAATTAGTTAATTGAAGAACGAGCCTTGGACAGGCCACGTCGGCATCCGGGCCACGCTTGGCTGCACACGCTTGGAGGAGTTTGAAGGAAGCGTGTCATTGATCGGCAAAGAGGAGGAGGGGCCAGATGTGTCAAAGCCCCCGGAGCGCCGGAAAGTACCCGGCCAAGTTTCTTGATTCATGCCGCGAAAGCTGGCTCAACACCTGTCATGCGCTCGCTGTGCTTGTCTCGGCTTCGATGCACCCCTAGACTCTCAAGAGATTGCTCAGCACGCACAGCAGTAGATCCCATGCCAAATTTAGGTGGCAATGATAAAAGTGCGGCACTGTGAAGGACACTGGTCCGTGCCATGATGCAGGGCGATAGGCTCTTCTCCTGGGTCGGGTCTCACTAGCCTGTGCCGAGGCGTCTGACTGCCTTGACCGCGGCCCACCAACGTGAAGAGATATACAAGCCTGCACCGTGTCAGGACGGACAGAGAGACACTAGATCCGTAGCCAAGGATCGGGGGGCGGTTTCGGGTCCAGAGCACAAAGACGGGCTCAAGGATGAACGGGTGCAGCCACCCGGGCCCCCGAGCATGCAAGAGGGCCAGGGCTAGGAAGGGCGACGCCCAGGAGGGGATTGCGATCAGGGGAGGATGGGTGAATGGAAGTGACGGCGGGCGAGATGAGTAAAGTGACAGCCAGTGGCTCTCCTCTCAATGAAAGCGGACGCCTCGCCATCGCAGCCTCATCCAGGAAAGCCACACGCGCGCTCGAATACCTCACTCACGATCGGTGCAATCAACCCATGTAATTCTCATCCTCCGATCTTCTCTCATCAGGTCTCCTCCCTCCTACCCACCTGGCTGCTGCTGCTTCAACGGTCTGACTCTGGTCAACGATCATCCCTCCATCGACTCTGCACGACCTCGAGTTCGATCGAACCTGATCTTCTCTCCCCTTTTTCACCTCAGACGTTCGTAGAGTCTGTTACTCAATGAGATGATTAGTCGTGTCGCTACAGGCCTCATCACTCCTCCGTATATATCTGCAGGTATGCAGCACTATTCCCCATCCTCCAGGAGCGATGCGACCGTCGCAGAGCTCTGTGCACAGGTAAGAGGACCCCTGGTTTTTACCACAAGCGTGTGGAGAAGCATAGCTGACCATTGGCCCCCTAGACGGTCTGCTTCCTCTGGTTCGAATCGCTGCCGACACTGCACGAGGCAGCCACGTCAAACTACCCCCACGATGCTCGCATGCCCAACTTGGACAGCATAGCTCGATCAGAGTTCATCAAGTGGACCCACGACGTCCTGAGTACCACGCAGGTATCCATCAACGTTGTGATCTTGGCTATGCTCTTCATCTACAGACTCAAGATCGCAACTCCAACGGTCAAGGGAAAGGCTGGAAGCGAATACAGGCTCATGACGGTGGCCCTCATGCTTGGAAATAAGTGTAAGAGCTGTCGTTCATCCCTGTGAGATGGAAAGTTCTGACTCTTTCTAGTCCTCGACGACAATACATACACGAACAAGACTTGGGCAGATGTCACGTCAATCTCCGTCAAGGAGATTCATCTGATGGAGGTTGAATTCCTGTCTAACATGCGCTATCAGCTTATGGTAACTGTCGAGGAATGGCAACAATGGTTGACGAAAATCAACTTGTTTGTCAGGTATCAGCAGAAGCAGCAGCAGTCCTGTTATCGATCCAGACGACCGATCTCGTTGCCTTCGCCGCCCATCATGTCTGATTATGTGCTCTACAACATGGCTCCAACGGCATATCAATATCAAACAACGATCCTCAACCCGATGCAGACTGAACCACGGGGCAGAAAGCGAAGCATTGGAGATGCATATATCCAAGACGTTCAAGGTATGCTTCCACCGCACAAAAAGATCTTGTCTCAGCCGACCACACCCAAGCGTGGGACAAACATGATGCTGAGACCAAGAGTGAATGATCTGGAGCTGGTGCGTGACTTGTCTCCCTCACGTCGACAATCACTCCACGCCTCATACTTGAGGACAATGCCCAACATGGCAAACAAGATGCAGCCGTTGCCATTCTTCCAGCCTTCTCAGACACAGAGCTTACACAGCGGTCAAAGTAGCAGTGTATCTCCAAATCACCTGCAGGTCAGTACACAGCCATCCGTCGGTAGCTCGCCCACAAATTCGTCTGTCTCTCAGTACTCCTGCCACAGTCGAGGTCCCAGCCATGGCTACTCCCCGACATCTCTTGCGATGCAACAACGTAATTCGCCGTATGCACCGGTGCAACCTGTGCAGAGACTAGTTGGACGATATCAGCCAATATTCAGTTCTGCTCAGATGCAATCCAATGCGGAGGAGTACCTTTGGTACAGTCGACTTGCAGCCGGCAGTGTCCAGCCTATTTACAACGGCCACGTGCCCACATCTGCACAAGACGTGCCTTACATATATCACGTTGATCGTAAGCAGCAGAACTGATCATCAGAAATTTCATCGGCACTTCCTTACGATCTACACGGATATCAAGAGCTACACAACACTCTCAATGAATAACGAGCAGACATTCCCCGACAGGGATATATGGATCTCCGGGACATCTCGGTGGGCCTCCTTGTCCAGAGGATCGATTTCAGCTCTTTCTCTCACGAATCGTTACGAACACTCTTTTTTCTTCTCATTTCTCAAACAATTTCTCTTTTGAATTTTCAAGCGAATCGGAGGTGGTCCATTAGCATAAACATAGCATCGCATTGAGCCTTGAGGGGGGAAATGCATCGGCGCAGATTTAGCCAGGAAATCGTATAATATTAGCAAGGACAACCAGACTTCCTCACAGATTCCTCAATGTTGGCTTGCCGGTGACGTGTCGGCGAGAGCCGAGTCGGGGCTTGTGTCACCGGTCATTCATCTCTTGCCGAGATACCGCCGCCCCGAATCAGGAAATCACCCCCACAGTCCCGTTCGTGCCGGGTTTCCCTACGCTCTCAGCACCGCAGTGCCGCTCTCGAGCGAATGTCTGCAGGGAGAGCCTTGAATTTTTCAACTAAAGTGGTCTGGCAACAACAGAGGCGGTCTGTGACTTTATTCACTTCTTCTTCTTTTTTCCCGAGGCGTACTGTGTTGGAGATCAAGGGTCGTTCGAATCGGTCGATACAGAAGGCTCAAATTTCCACGGGTAGTCGCCTCCACATGACGCACTTGCCCACCTCCGCTATAGTGGACACAACAGGTAAATCCGACTGGACAAAGGAAGCGGTGGAACAGATTCCGTCTCGCACTCTCAATACTCCGGCCGATCCATTACGTATACTGGTTCTCTATGGATCCTTGCGTAAAGTATCCTACTCGAAGCTTCTCGCGCTCGAATTCACACGGTTATTGTCGCATCTGGGTGCGGATGTGAGGGTGTTTGATCCGGCGGGTCTGCCACTGAAGGATGAGACGAGTACGGATCACGCTAAAGTGCAGGAACTACGAGACCTTGCGATATGGAGTGAAGGTATGGTCTGGGTGTCACCCGAACAGCACGGCTCGATGACGGCAGTCTTCAAGAATCAGATTGACTGGATCCCCCTCTCCTTGGGCTCCGTACGGCCGACGCAGGGTCGAACGCTAGCGTTGGCACAAGTCAACGGTGGGTCTCAGAGTTTCAATTGTCTCAACCAGCTCCGCATCTTGGGTCGTTGGATGCGATGCTTCACGATCCCGAATCAGAGCAGTGTGCCTAAAGCCTGGCAACAGTTTGACGGTGATGGCCGGTTGAAAGATACTGGGTTTCGGGAACGCGTGGTCGATGTCGCTGAAGAATTATGGAAAGTGACGTACCTCATGCGCCCCGTGAGAGACGTCCTGGACGACCGGTACTCTGAACGGAAAGAAAAGGCGGAAAAGGGACGCCTTCAATCCCAAGCTGAAAAGGAAGCTGAGAAAACAAAGTCCAAGGAATTGAATGAACCAGACGTTGGTGGCGACAAATTAGCAAAACCTTGAAACTTAAAAATAGAATGGGTGTGATTTATTATCGACGGTACCGAACGTTTGTGCCCATGGAGACATCAGTGACGCGTTGTTTTCGAATATACTTGATCCATCGCTCGACGTCGTCTCGCTCACGTAAGAGGTCGAGGGAATGGTACTCCCGTCCGAGTTGTTTATGGTCAGGCACGACCGAGTGGATGTGCGAGTGACACGGCCGACATATTTTCGCCGTGTACTCCAACAATGCCTGTTTCGTGACACTAGTGAATGGTAAATCCGGCGGTGGGTGATTGATGAAATACGCGTGCGTCGAGCGAGGTATCAAGTGATGTATAGTCAGTGGCATACACCGCCCACACAACGCACACTCCTTCGATCCCCGTCCCTCACCAGACCCAGGTGCCGAAGACGAAGCAGGAGGAGCAAAATAGTGGTCCAGGAATGTGCTCGACAGAAAACTCCATGCCTCATAATCGTCCATGTAGTGCTCCAAGTGATCCCTCAAGAGTTGCGTCAATCGATGAGATTCTAATTCAGACAAGGACAAATTACTCTCCTCACGCTCTAATCGTAACTCTGCGTGCGTCAGAATCTCGGCCATATCGCTCGTGACTTCTGCGCACAAGTCAAGTGGTAACAACGGTTTCAAGACCTGCGTCAAGACGACGTGGTAATGCCTGTACTCATCTGCTTCAGCGGAATCCTTAATCATGCCCACACACAGTATTACGAGTAGTCTGATCTATCAGACATGGGCACATGTATTATATAGACCCATGCGGCTTATGATCTCACTTGTTTTTTTTTTGGTCGCCACCGTCAAAAGGACAATTCAAAACACTTTTTATTTGCTTCTTCTTCTCCTTCTTCTTTACACAAGCTGGTCTGAGTGGAGGTTTGAGTTTCTTCTAAGAACACTATGCTTCGCTAATAGGCAGTCTCGTTTTGTAGTCTCATGAAATTGGACATGCTTATCTAAGCTCCCTTGGTATCCAGAATCTTGGTCACAAGACCAGTTCCGACCGTCTATACACGTTAGCAACCAAAAGGCATTCTTGGTGTAAACAGGGGAACGACATACCTTGCCACCTTCTCGAATTGTGAATCGACTTCCGTTCTCGATGGCCATAGGATGAACCAATTCACAACTGAGGTCGACCGTGTCACCTGGCATGACCAACTCGCCTTCAGGCGCACCTTCCTTGCGAGTAAGGACAATGGTCACATCGGCCGTTCGAATAAACATCTGTGGTCGGTATTGGTCAGCGAAACCAGTTCGTCGACCACCCTCATCCTTGGTCAAAATGTAGAACGATGCCTCGAATTTCTTGTGAGCCTTGACAGTGCCTGGGGCAGCAATGACCATACCACGCCGAACCTGCTCTCGCTTGATTCCTCTCAAGAGAAGACCGCAGTTGTCTCCCGCAGTGGCGGCATCAAGCTCCTTCTTGAAAGCCTCGACACCCGTGATCGTCGACTTGATCGCTGGACCGTAACCGACAATCTCAACGTCAGCACCCTTCTTCAACGAGCCTCGTTCGACACGACCAGTGACAACTGTTCCTCGTCCTGAAATTGAAAAGGTATCTTCACATGGCATCAGGAAAGGCTTCTCAAGATCTCTCTCGGGGATTGGAATGTACGAGTCGACGGCGGCCATGAGCTTGTTGACAGCATCTTCTCCAATCTCCTTGTCCCGACCTTCCAGTGCAGCCAAAGCAGAACCCATGACGATCGGAGTTTCCTCGCCATCATAGCCGTAAGTTCCGAGTAATTCTCGCATTTCCATCTCGACAAGTTCCAGCATCTCTTTGTCATCCACAGCATCTACCTTGTTGATGAAGACGACCAGGTTGGTGACTCCAACCTGTTTCGCTAACAGCAGATGCTCTCGGGTCTGTGGCATCTGACCATCAGTGGCTGAGACAACGATGATAGCTCCATCCATCTGAGAGGCACCAGTAATCATGTTCTTGATATAATCAGCGTGACCGGGGCAGTCGACGTGGGAGTAGTGGCGAGTATCGGTCTGGTATTCGACATGAGCGGTAGCAATCGTGATACCTCGCGCCTTCTCCTCGGGCGCCTTGTCGATCTGGTTGTAGTCCATAAAGGTACCACCTCCCTTGGAAGAAAGCACCTTGGTTATAGCAGCCGTAAGCGTCGTCTTTCCGTGATCCACATGACCGATAGTTCCGATCTATCATGGTCAACAGACAATCTCGCCGGTTTTGAGCTTCGCACGTTGAGATGAGGCTTCGAGCGATCGAACGAGGCGTAATGCCTGACGGATTCTGCCTGGAGTCAGCCTCTGGGGAACCATCTTGCGGATTGAGAAGGCACTTACGTGTCGCCGTATAACGAGAGCAGCCAACGGAGGCTATCAGCAGTCAGCAAGGCTATCGATGTGGCACAAGTCACGGAGAGCGCGGACCTGGTCTCACAGTCTGCGCTATCGACCTCGCGAGGCCTACCAAGCTGTTCTTCATGGCTGGATGCTTTAGTTGCAGGGGCCGACAAGCACTCGCAAGTCTTGGATCGAGAGATTGTCGCCGTCGGGGGGGAAATTTTGAGCAGAGCTCCTCTGGGATCGTCGTTATGTGCGTGCGGTGCGGCAACACCAGGAGATGGAGAAGAGCAGGCGGTCCGCGACAGGTACTCGTCCTCCTGTCCCAGCTGTGCAACCTTCTCCCGGAAGCACAGACGCCCATACGATATAGTTCCCGGAGGCCCTGCACCTGTGCTGACCCACTCATGCTCTCTGTCTCCGAGTCGGCACCGTCCTTGGCGCGAAATGCACGCGAAAGACGCTCATTTCCGAATAGCCTGAGGTCCCCCTTCGACATGGCATCGAACAGGCTGTCCTTTTCCGGCAGACACGCGGCGCGCTCTGGGTCGATATCACGTAGCACGTCCTCCATGAGTGACAGGGCGGATTTCAATGAAGTAGAAGATGCTGCCGTGCTTCCCGATACACTGGATGACTACACTCTACATTCTGGAACGGATCTACGACGATCCTCTGTGATTGATCTATCTGCCATGATCCCTCAGGCTTCTCAGTCCTCCTCATCTCTCCACCGGCTCGACACGGACGAATACGACAAGACGACCATCGCTGGGGCACGGCCGAGCAGTGGTTTGAGCGTCAGGGAAGGCACACTTTCATCTGGCAACCTGTCTGGATCTAACAAGTGGTACAAACGTTTCAGCCGTTCCGGGTCCGGTAATCGTCTTGCTAAGGCTCTCGACACCTCTGAGGCGGCCCTCAACAGCAGCTCCAGCAAATCATACAATCCTTTTGCACGCCGGCGGTCCGTCCCGGCCATCTCACACAGTAGGCATACCATTTTGGGTCAGACCGCCAAGAGGGCAATAGAGATCGGGGGACACGCATCTCAAGCTTCAAAGCTCTTGCCAAGAGATCTACTTCCAACCCGCCCGATTGAGGTACCGTACATTGTGGATGCCTGTATCGCTTGGCTCATCGAGAATCACGCTCACATGAGCCCGGGTATATTTCGTATAAATGGCTCGAATCAAGCTGTGAAGTCTATCGTGGACCACTTCTCCTCCGGTTCTGTCAGAATGCCTCTCGAGAACATCACCTTGCCAGCTCTACAGATGATCAGCGTACACGACGTAGCATCGTGTCTGAAAAAGTTCCTTGTCCTGCTACCTGGTGGCCTGTTCGGCGAGACTGTCTTTGAGTCTCTGCTTGCTATATCTGCCGAGGACACGAGTATGTGTTCACAAGAGACGTTGGCAAAGGACACGGCTGGAGCTCTCCAGATGATCAAAGATATGCCCAAGTTCGACGTTCTTGTCATACTGATGGCCTTCCTTCGTCAGATAGCGGACGAGTCTCGCGTCATGGCGAAGGATGACGACCCCAAGCAAGAGGCAGGCTACATGACTTCCTTTTCTCTCGGCATCGTCTTCTCCCCAACATGCCTAGGGTCACATGAAGGCCCGGTCGAGATGCGAAGAAGTTCCACATCCTATTCGGACAGGTCGATACAATCGGACAGCACTCCTATAGAAGAGGCCGTCGCTCTTGCCAGGCAAGGTGCGAGGGTCTTCCAGATGCTGATAGATCGTTGGCCCCAGATAGTACAACATTTGTCAACGAGTGGAAACGTTCCACGGGAAGACTCTGTATCACTACTGGATGTTGTGACCCTCCCGGACGGCCTCGACCACAAGGTGGCCTCCCAGGACGACTTCCGGGACAATCGACCACTTCACACCATATTGGACAGTCCCATCAAAGACATGGGCAATCACGGATCGTACAGGCACTCGCGTACCGAGAGTATAGACACTGTCACGATGTCTAAGCACACATGCGAATGTGAGTCCAGTCTCCTGGTCAAGGATGCCAAAATAGAGCTACTTCTAGCCAAGATTCGTTCTCTCGAACAGGAAAATGCCGATGCGTTGGCCAACCTGAGGAGCAAGTCGGAAGAAGCTGCAGCACTTTTCACACGGACCCTGGAGCTCGAAAGGGAGATTGCCCGTCAAAAGCGGCCTGCCGACGACAGTGTTCTGGAGGACGATCCACACACAGCTACGCAGATCGGAAAGCTCAAGTCCGTGGACGCTCGACATGGAGAAGAATGAGGGAACGCTAAAGTGTTCAACTGACCTGCTGCATTCCTGCTCAGATCAACGAATGGTGGGTATGCTACAGTATATTTTCGGGGTCGATGATCAGGATCTGCTGCACTCGAGCGCCTGCCGTGGATAAGAGATTGGCTAATCTGGATGTGCCAAGCGCAGGACAAGCCGAGGGCAGACGATTGATGTGCGGTGGGTGCACCCAGAATGGGCAAGCCGATCGCATCGGATCACGCACACAGCACAGCACAGCATGGGGGCGCGTCCAAGTTTTTCGCCGTGTGGGATCGTGAGGCGAGCGGCCGGCTGCATCGCCCCGCCGAGCAATTTCCCGGGTAACGGTTCCACGTCAAACAGTTGTCATGACGGCAGAGATGTCGGACGAGGCCACGGCAGGCTCCTGTCCTTTTGCATCCTATCCGGCTCCCAAGCTTCCTGGTCGTCATTGGAGCACTCCAGAGTTCTCTCGTGCAAGAGGAGTTGCTCACATGGGAGGACGAAGGAGAAGAGACCGCGAGTTCACCCCTCCCTAGGACTGGCAGCCTGGCAGCCTGGCAGCCTGGCAGCCACGACACGGCAGAGGGGGGCAGATCCAATTGGACAGATGGGAAAGCGAAAAAGCTAATTGGATTCTGGCTGAAAGCAAGGGGGTTCGTCTACCCGCAGCCATTGGGTGCGCCCACGCGGCGGGCACATGGACTTCGAAGGCTCCTGGAGGGGGGGAAGGGGATTCAGGCGAAGGCGAGTTGCCCCCCCGGCAGAAGGGCAAATCTGGGTGGGCGCAGCCGCCCCGTCGCTATCTTCGCACACACTTCGCGCTCCCAGATCACACAAACACACTCAAGACACGCACCCAAGGTGCCGGACGCCCTTTCCCACTCGAATCGGCAACTGAAAGGGCCGCCCGCTGGCTTATATTGCACCTAAGAGAGCACCACCCGCCAGTCCCAAAGTCCCTCCCTCCCTCCCTTCCCATCTACGCACCTAACGCACGCACGCGCGCATCCACACGGACACACTCTTCTCTCCCTCTCTCCCTCCCTCCCTCTTCTCCGCTCTCTATCCTCTGTCCTGAGCTTGTGCCCGCGGCAGAGTCTCAGAACCGACCTTCCTGGGCAACTCCTTCGAAACGGAGATTCCCCTATCGGTTGCTGAGCCACAACTACCGTCAACGAATCCTTTTCCTATTCTAACTTCTCAATCCGCTCTCTCAGCTCGCGAACGGGGACGGTCTAGACAGCTCCCTACACACCGCCCTACGAGTGCCCGAATTTAGCGATTAGTTGCGTGGTCTTTTCTGGACTGCGGAACATGTCGAAATCGACGTTGTGGTCCATGCATGCCGACGCTCGTGCTCCGAATATGGTGGCAGAGCTGCCGGATTGTCCGAATGCTCCTATCGATACGTTGCTGCACAGACGGAGTCTCCCACGGTCCCAAGGTCCACGTTCGCCGGTGCCTCGACGCTTGAGTTTCCCACGGACGAGGGCATCCAGCAACGCCTCGATCGCCAGGTCGACGCCCGGCCTCACCGGTGCAAGGACGACCTCGACAACGCTCTCCTCGCTGGACTCGCCCGAAGAGTCCCTGGCCGTCTTCTGGGGCAAAGGCGAGGGCTCCGTGACCAGTTCGACCTCGTCTGCCGACAGCAAGGAGAGGCTGATCCTCCCGCGACGGAGGGCGAAGCTAGAGCGTCCCTTCGTCGGCAGGCCGAGGGAGAGCCGCGAGAGGTGCATGAGTGTCTCCCTCGTGGTCGGTCCCGACGGCATGGCCCAGGTACGGAGGGAGGAGGTCGAGGTCGAGTTCCTGGAGTCCCAGGACGATCTGGGCGGCCCCGAGGCCGGCTCGCTGATGGAGAGGATGGTCTCGAGCGCCGGCAGCGACGTCTCCGTCTCGAGGACCTTCAAGAACATGTCCCTCGTAAGCAGCACCCGTGGAGAGGTTCTCGTCCGATCCGCCTCTCAGCAGACCGACCTCAGTCGCTCCATGCCGCCGACCCCTCTCACCGACCAGTTTCCCCAGTTCGTCTCTCCTAAATACCTCAAGAACGAGCCTGCCGCCATGACCCGATCCTGGTCGTTGCTCAGGTCTCCAGAGTCGGCCTACTGGAGCGGGACCGGGGAGGATTCAGACTTCGAGGTCGATTCCGAGCTCACCTCCGGCGACGCACAGACGGAGGTCAGGAGGCTCTTCGACAGGAAACAGGGCACCGTGGCCGCAGGCTTCGTCGGCAGCTCCATGCCACTGAGCCCCATGGCGCCGGCCAGGACGTCCTCGCAGACGATCTGTAGCGCCTGCTCGATCGTCTTCAAATCGAAGGTAGCGTTGGCCAGCCACACGACCAGATGCTCCGTGAAACAGACCCCGTTCGTGTCCACGGACTTTTTCGGATCCCTGGAGATGTTCCAGATGTCGGAGGACGCGCTTCTCATGTCGAGCTTCTCCAACGCCGCCGAGACGGATGGTCTCTCCTCGATCCCGCTCGGCTCCCTCTTGCGCTCGGACATGGACCGTCGCGACGATCTCTCCCTGAGCATGTCTCCCAGGAAGAAAAGGAGGAACGATCGACTCTCCCCGTCCCCGATCCCACTCCTCCGCACACGAGAAGCTCTCCCGTCGTCCCGATCATGCAACGCAAGCGGTAGGCGACTCTCCGAGGACGACCCACGCGGGAGATATGTACATACAGCTGCACAAACCGGACCACCCACTCTATAAGCGAAGGCATATTTCTCTCTCTCCTCTTTTATTTTGTCTCTTCTTCTTCTTCTTCTTCTTTTGGGCTGCACATAAGATAGGCTTGGAGGGTGTTGTTTCCTGTGCCTCATGTAGATTTTTCAAGCACCGCAGGAAGGTATATAAAAGTGATATCTAGACAATTTGATGATGCACATACCCCCCTTTACTGAATGCCAGGTTCACCTCGTCACCCACTCGACCTGTTGTCGCCGTACCAGTGTCGTCGGACCTGCCGCTGCATCATCAGGGATGAGCGGGCTGGCATAATTTGCCGACAGAAACAGATCCCGTCCAAAATGTTTTTGGCACTCTTTCGTACGAGACGACTGGGTTCCGTGACAGAGACTGACGCGATGGAAAAGTACACTAAATGGAGAGGTCAGATTTTGCAATTGAGCGTGGAATAGAACGACCTTGAACTCATACTCGAAAGATGCAGGAACTGGGGTCGCACCTTTCCTACCGGTCGCCCCGCCAGAGTCCACGCCGTCGACCTTACCACTTCGCATCGCGACGTTTCTCGTCAAGGTACCGCTATGCCTAGTCTTTGGCCTCCTCTTTCTGCTCGTGGACACGTTCTTTCGGTTCACTATAGGAAGTGTCTCGATTCCGGCGTTTGAATTGCTGCGGTCCTTTTCCGCGCGAGTTTTGCTCTTCGTGTGTGGGTTCTATCGTATACCGGTCTCGTACGACAATAGGAAAGTGGGTACGCCGAGGGGCGGGGATATCGTCGTTGTCAACCAGTCCAGCCCGATCGATATCCTGTTACTGACCTACCTCTATCCCTCTGCATTATTTACAAAGTGCGACAACGAGATGCTCTTCCAGACCGAATCGGCCGTCTCTGCATTCTTCTCGCGCTTCTTCTCGTTGGGCCGTGTGCGTCAGGGTGTCACGATCAACGATCTGGCTTCCAAGCAGTCCGCGTATCGGGACCGCGTGATTCTCGTGTTTCCAGAATGCACGACGTCGAATAATCGGGGACTACTCGCCTTTTGCCCGTTGATGGTCGATGAAGCGTACGTCATGAGCATCAAGTACAATAACCCGCCTCATTTGAGCACGCCGGTCCCGGGAAAGTACTGGAACTTTATCTGGTCCCTGGGGAGTGTGATGTCTCATGGGTGTCGACTCAAGGGAAGCAGTAAGAAGGTTGAATTCGAATTCGCAGAGGCACTTGCAAAGTTTGCGAGGATTCCAAAGACAAGTCTCGGCATTGATGACAAGATTGAATTTTTACGAGCTTGGAATAGGCGATAGTGTGTCATGCTGTTACTATACAGTCGTCATCTAACTTTTTTTTAGACCTTTCTATGTACCCATGGTCTGTGCGAACGCAACCAATTCCGTTCATTCTTTTCCATGAATCGATTCGCTTCAATCTTAGCCCCGCGCTCATGCATGTTCAAAACGATTCTTGCGATATTTACAGCGTCATCTAACCCCGAATGCTCCCGTCCTTCAAACTCCAACCCGCACCATTTCAATTGTTGTTGCAATGTGCCCCGTCCTGATTTCGAGAATTTGGCGAATAGAGCTCGGGATTCAAGGTACGGACCGAGTGACCAGTCAGGATACGGTATCCCACTCAATTCCAACTGTCTCGTCAAGAATTTCTCCAAATCTGCACGTCCATCCGTCACGATACTCCAATTCCGTACACGAGAGCGAGGACTCTTGATCTGTCGTCCAGACGAAGCCGCCGCGGCGTCCACTTCATTACCGGAAATTGGCGGCTTGAAATCTGTACAGTTTTGATCAAGCCAAGCGTTGACATTGTCCAAGACCTGATTGAATACCGGTGCTTGATCTACTTGTGATTGCGTGATGCCCGTCAATTGCGTACAAAATTCGGATAGTATGGGGCTCTGTACAGGCCGTACGTAAGATTGGAACGTGGCTTTAATATTGCCCTTGTCAAGGTCGACCAAGACGATGGGAAATTCGATAATCTCGGGCGACCCGGGATCCTCATCGAAATTGATGGTTCTTGGTTTATTTACATCTTCTGGCGGTGGAGCTTCGCACGTCGCTTCGAAATCGATCACTAAGAGCCATCTGAGTCCTCCACCTCCGCCTCCTCGATTCTTCTTCGTTTCGACATGGTGGTTCGCAGATGATGGTTTTGGAGGTGGAGTTGGGAGCCCGTGTTTCTTGATGTATTGTAATCGAGACTTTAATGCTCGTTTATTGCCACGAGAGTCCAGGTTCAGGGAAGTGAGTTGTCCTAAAGACTCTTTAGAATTTGCCTCAGTCGAGAAGAAGTCTGGGGATCAATTTACGGCGCAGAGACTCGACAGCAGCAGAGGGATCGAGTGTGGTCAGATCCACTGAAACTGGCTGGTGCTGCTGCGGCGAATCATCCAATTTTATAGCATCCGTAGCGTCTATGATGGATTCTACCCCACTGGACGTTCCGTTAGCCATTACTAGTACGTTCTCGCCTTCTACAAATATCCAGTATATGTGTATGGGAAAAGGGATGCAATTACACGTCGAGATGGCCGCCAAATTTCATGTCGGGCCGCACCCATCACAATCAGCCACGAATGACGGGCGCTCACTTTGTCCAAACGAGTTTTTAACTTGCCTGCGAAGTATCCATGACTGATGCACGATGCGATTGTGGGTCTTGTCAAGTCCGAAGCTATCGAACTCGAAGAAGCGGTAATCACGCTCGTCTCCAATGATCCGGGCAAGTCTTTTTGTATCGCAAAGTCTCGACTGGCAGACTCCATCGGGTACTTTCGAATCCTCTTTGACAGTGATTTCGCCGACTCTGAGACCTCGCAATTCCAGATTGTGTCGATTCCCGGCGTGACTTATTTAATTGAACAATTACTCTTCAGCTGTGATGATGCACTGGACAGATCGAAAGTGTCGTGGTTGAGCGAGGTCGAGCCGAGACCTACGCCGCGCCAACTAGTACTATTGTATCGCTTGTCCTCCTACTACGATACAGATCTCTCCGCTTCCATACTTCATGCCCTCGAATCGCAATGGGAGAATGAACGAAACTTTACCGGTCCCAAATTGGAAGCGCTGCTCAAGGCGTTCCGCGCTCTACAGGTGGAGGCGCCTGATGATATACAGCAATTCACGAATCGCCATTTCGAGCAATTGATGCGTTACAATCATCCGGCTCTAGTCGCAGCTCACGGTATGTCTGGATACGAACAGGTCAGATTCTGGCCTCAGTTGTTGGACTTTTGCTCGAAACGGAAGCGCTGGCCTGGGATGGTCATTCCGTACTTTCGAGTCCTTCAGTCTTGTCCCGTACGTCCTCGTCAACCTCAAGATCTCGTCGAGGAGGAATTGGTCAAAGTCTTGAATGAAGAACACTTTGTAGAGATGAAATCTCATCGAGAATCGAATGGGCACCAGTACGGCGATTTCGCTCTTCATCCAGCTTCACTCATTCAGAAATTCAGTCTGCAACAGCTAGTCTGGTGTTGGAGAAGTTGGAGTAATTCCGAGGGTGAGAAACGAGAGGAAGATGAGGGTCATCAGTGTCTCTTGAGACGGCTGCGACAATACTGGCCGAGTCTGGTACTCATGCCACAAGACTACGGCATGATGGAGGAAGAACGTGGAATCCTTGCTGCTGAACTCTACAAGAGCGAGCGCAGTGCAACGTGATCATGTCATTTTCATCTATTCAAAAGCCTTTTAAGTCCTCGGGATCGTCGAGGATGCCATCGAGATACGGAACGACAATGTGCTCCCACCTCGGCTTTCCTTTATAGTACCCCATCTCTCCTTGCAGGCCTTCAATCGCTCCTCTTAGGTTTCGCGTGACATCTGGCTCGTGTGCAATTTCGGTAAGCTTGAAGAGATACGTCTTTACAGTGAAGAGCAAATCGCCACTTTTCGGCAGACGTTGCAGGACTTGTCGTTCGCACCTGACGTGACAATCATCGATGGTGACGTCTGAGTTGACGGTCTCGAGCGAATCGTCGGCATGCATGTGTGTTCCGGATGTCGAAAACAGGTTCGCATGTGCTGTAATGCCCCAATTATAACGGACTACGAGCGTCCCGCGTTCGACCTTGTGAAAGTAACGATCCATACTGCGCTCCAACTTTTGTGCGTAATTCGGTACCGGCGTATGGATCCTGCCAAAAAAAGGTCAATTCAGATTTCGAAGCATAATAATAATGGAGCTGGACTCACGAGGAGAGCTTCTTGCCCATCTTCTCGATGAAGCTGAAGCCGTTCGGAAATGCAGAAGTGGCAGCTCGCAGAACGTAAGATTGTTCGGTGGGACTATATTGCAGCACCAACACGTCTTCCTCAGACAATTGAGAAATCGCTTTCAGTGCAGCGAGACCGCGAAGATTCGTGTCTACAACGTCCTTCGTCACCTTATTGAGCACACATCCTTTACTGGACGCTTCAAAGATGCTAGGATAGCGCTGCACAAGACAGGACGAAATCAATCTCAACGCTTCGGCACAACTCTCCTCAGCACCGGAGAGACAAGCAAGTGTATCCTTTTCATGTTCCCTCAGAATCCTCTTCCGTTCTAGCATTCTAGACTGGTAATTCGAATCAATCAGCATAGAGTGGTCGTAGTCGCACTTTTGTAAACCCATCGTGAGGACGTACTTCTTCGACCGCAGATATGGTTCCTTGTATACTGCCAACGGCGTTTCTGCCGTCCAGTCAAAGTTTCGTAAAGGCTCGAGCACTGGACCCACAGCGGTCTGTCCAAATCTTGGCCATATCGATACGGACAGCTTGTTGCTGAACTTGCGCGCGTACAACAAGATGGCTATGCATACCGAAACCGAGAAGTAGAACGGAACCGACATGGCCGTGAACCGGCCGGCAAGATTTAAATTGAGTACGTGTCGCGAGTCGCCAACAAAGATAATGTCGCGCCACGAGATTGGGGGAAAAAGGGAGGCTGCGGAGGAAGGTTTTTAGCGCCGCAATCTCAATTGCATAAAAAAGTCCCGCAAAATGGTGACACCCGCGTCTTCTACGTGGCTCGTTTCCCGATGCGTGACTCACACAATGCTGGACACGGCACCACGCTCTGTCCTATTCTGACTCACCTCTTTCCTGTTTGTGTGTTTGTATAAATAGTAGTTCCCCTCACGCCCCACGTTCCCGGAAATATACCTGTACACCATGGAATCCCTCAGTCTCACTGATCCCACCAAGTTTGGGAAGTCTCTTCTCAAGGACTTTCAGTTCCGTCCTGGTTACGTCAACTTGAACCATGGAAGTTTCGGCACTTGTCCCAAGGTCGTCAAGGAGGCGCTTATCAAGTATCAGGCCAAGATTGAGGAAGCACCGGACAGGTTCATCAGGCTTGAGTTTGCTGAGCAATTGCTCAGAGTCAGACAAGCACTGGCACGACTGGTCAATGCCGACGCGGATGAATTGACGTTTGTTCAGAATGCAACGACGGGAGTCAACACGGTATTGAGATCGTTTGATTTCGGGGAATCGGGAGGAGGCATCCTGTATTTCTCCACCATCTATGGTGCGTGTGGAAACACCGTCGAGTTTGTGGTCGATCACTCTCACGGCCGGGTCTTTTCGCATGAGATACCGTTGACGTATCCGTGTGAGGACGCTCACATCTTGGAAAAATTCGAAGACGCTCTAAAAACGGTCAAGAATATCAAGCTTGCGGTATTCGATCACATCACTTCCCTTCCGGGTGCCAAGATGCCCTGGATCGAACTCGTCAAGCTGTGTAAAAAATATGGCGTGTTTAGTCTCGTGGACGCCGCGCACGGTATCGGACACATCCCCTTAGATGTGCACGCTGCAGATCCGGATTTCCTGGTGACCAATTGTCATAAATGGCTCTTTTGTACGTACAATCACCCTCAAACAGTTCTTGGAAGATTTAAAAACCCTTGCTGACTTGATGTCTTTTTTCTAGCGATACGGTCAACGGCACTCATGTACGTGCCGAAAAGATCACAAAGTTTGATCCATTCTTTGCCCATCAGCCATGGCTACATTTCACAAAAGAAGAGACGGGAGGCAGACTATGTCGAAGCTGACTCGGAACCATCGGCATTCGAGATTGAATTTCGGGCGACTGGTACGATTGACTACTCGCCCTTCCTTGCCATCAAGGACGCAATCGAGTACCGTAAAACTCTAGGAGGCGAGGAAGCCATCATGGCATATACGACTGAATTGGCACAGACTGGTGGTCAGATTATTGCGAAAGCGCTAGGCACGGAAGTCATGGCTGGCACTGCAATCGGCATGACGAACGTTAAACTCCCGTAAGTCGGACTCAGTATGGCAATTTAATATCGTCCCACTAATGTGTCTCCGCAGTATCGATGCCGTCAAGGATGCCAAGATCATGTCACCGCAAGCACGGACGAGTTGGTTTTTCGAAACTTGTGCGGACGAGTATAATTTGGCATTCGCCTCTTATATACACAACGGCGAGTGGTGGGGACGATTCAGTGCTCAAGTGTACACGGACAAACACGACTTTGAGTACTGCGGGGAAACCCTGGCCCAAATATGCGCAGAGCTCAAGCTCAAGCACGATAGTCTAGGCGAGAATTAAAAAGTGGTAATTGTAGCTCACTCAACCGTATCGTACGACATCGTCTACTTGTGAGCTTGCAGATCAATGTCAGCCACAACGAGTTCGAAAAAAAAAGTCCCGTCCCGGTGCCACTTACGTCGCTTGTCATCCATTCAGATCCCCGACGTTCGACAAACCCGTCGATCGCATCAATGCATGAGAATCGATCTAGTCAACCTGGAGACCAGAATCACGATGATGGAGAAAAAATCTATGCTAAATGAAAATCAAATTCATGATGGACTTGAGAGCGACACGGGCCTTGGCCTGAATCGAGGTACATCGACGACGAAGATCTTCGCGTGGCTTAAGACTCCGCAGAAGGCACGATGGCGGGCCAATTTTGTATTTGAGATCGGCATATCAGATAAGTAATTCCCGCCGCAAGATTATACTCGAGCTAGAGCCCACCCGAAACATGACACGACCAGGCTCGGTACACCATTTTATCCATCTGGGTTACTCTAGTCATTTTGCTTAGCGTGGTGACCTCTTTTTTCTTTTTTCTGGAAGATGACGACTCAATCGACTGGGTTTGACTTGGAACATGAGTTGGAGACAGTCAGTCGATTGGACAATGGACCACCGATAGCCAGCATCGAGGAATCGTCTCGTCCTCCCGTCGTAGATACGACAATCACACTTCCTCCGAGAGCCCGTTCGAGTGGAGAAATCAAAAAGACAAAATTAGGATTAGCAGCAAGCTATAGCCGACTGTATGAGGAGACACCGGCTTGGAAGATGTCTCTCGCTTTGCTCAGTGCTATCGCAGCAGGAGTACCGTTGCCAATCATGTCGTTCGTCACGGGACAAGTCATTGATGACTTTGGGACGGATTTCGACTCTGTCAAGAACAAAGTTTGGATCTTGGTTCTCATTGCAGTGGCCTTTTTCATCCTGTCGTGGTCTTATATGGCGCTCTTCTCTCAAATTGGGATGAAGAACGGCGTGAGATTGAGAGAGTCCTATGTCCAGGCCCTGCTCCACGCAGAAGTATACGAAGTGGAAGGTCGTGGCGCAGAAGTCAGTTCCAAATTGGGCTCGTCCATTCACCTAGTGCAATCTGGGACCGGGGACAAAGCAGGTCTTTTACTGCAAAGTATCAGTTACTTTGTCACTGCTTTCATCGTAGGCTTCATCCGAAACGCCACCTTGACGGCCATCCTGCTTCCAGTTGTGCCCGTCTTTCTCATCATCGTGACCATCGGCTCAAAATTGACTGGAAAATACAACACAAAGGTGACAGCGGCTACGCTTAGATCCACCAACTTTGCTCAAGAGGCGTTCAAGAACATCAGGTTATTGAAGACACTCAATGCGCAACATGTCTTGACGCAAAAGTTTGGCGAGACGACCTCGGCCCTGATACGAGACAGCATATGGAGAGCTACATGTGGTGCCGTGATGACTGGCTGCATCTACCTCGTGATTTACCTCACAAATGCCCTTGCCTTCTGGGAAGGTGCACGTCTCATCGTCTCTCAAGATCAATCTGGCGCCGGCTCCACTTATGTTGTGGTCTCCCTCGTGATAGACTCCTCTTTCGTGGTAGGCATGGTCTCTCCTTTCCTGCAAACCTTTGCGACCGCAGCTGCAGCTGGTGAGGAGATCCGTCAAGAGATCAAGCACTCCCGAGAGACGCTTCAGTCACATGAGACTGGTGACGAGCTTGAAGATGATTATGATGGACAGATATCCTTCGACAATGTCTCCTTCTCATACCCAAGTGCTCCAGAGGTCCCGGTCCTCGAGAACTTCAATCTTACACTGGGAGCTGGAAAGTTCATTGGGATCGTGGGACAATCTGGGTCTTGCAAGAGCACCGTGATCAACCTGGTAGAACGCTTCTATCAGTGCCAGGCAGGTGGAATACTCATTGATGGCAAAGATATCGCTAGTCTCAGGCGTTCTTCGTGGAGGAGACAACTTTCTCTCGTGTCCCAAGAACCGGTCCTCTTCTCTGGCACAATCTTTGAGAATATCGCTTCCGGGTTGAAAAAGTTGCCCGGTGATATGCCTTCAGGATCCAGACTCCGAGAATTGGTCAAGGCTGCAGCTGACAGTGCCCATGCCGCTGTATTCATAGACACGTTAGAAGACGGCTACGAAACGCAAGTTGGATCGAATGGGGGTTCCAAACTGTCTGTCGGCCAGAGACAGCGTATCACGCTCGCCAGGGCTCTCATATCTGAGCCTCGAATTCTGCTTCTGGATGAAGCAACCTCGGCAGTCGATGCTTTGAGTGAGAGATATATCGCGGAAGCTTTGCGCAAACCATCTCCGACGCGAAGAACAACTGTCGTCGTGGCTCACCGGTTAACCACTGTGAAAGACGCCGATGAGATTGTCGTCATGCATGAAGGAAGAATTGTCGAGCAAGGAACGCATCAAGAACTTGTAGATCTCAAGGGACGGTATTCCGAGATGGTCTCGATGCAGTCAATGTCTGCCAAGCAGTACGGTCAAGAAATTGACGAGGATATCGAGACCATTACCAACGTCAGTGAAGACGATTTACCAACGAAAGACATCCTACAAATACAAGCACAAGAAGAGACAGCACAAAACATGACCGCAAGCACAGTAGCGCAAAAGATTTACCAGAATTGCAGGCGAGAGAACAAGTGGATATTCCTGGGATTGTTGAGTTCTTGTGTGACCGGATGTATAACCACAGCGGACGCTTTGCTCTTTGGAAACCTCATTCCGGCACTGAATGATACTTCTCGACCAGAATATCTCAAATCCAGAGCAGCCTTTCTGGCAGCATTCTTTGTGCTCATTGGCGGCGCAGCTCTGATAGGGTACACACTTATGGGTACTGCCTTTGGAATCTCCAGTGTCAAGTTGACTCAGCGGGTGAAGAAACAGGTTTTCGAACATCTTGTTGAAGCTCCAATTTCATTTCATGACGACGAGACAAATTCTGCTGATCGAGTGTCTTCCAGACTCGAATCAGACACGGCGGCTCTTGGAGGTCTGTCTGGTCAGTTCATCGGAAGTGCTGTCTCAGTCGTCGTCAGTATAGCGTCCGGCACAATTCTGGCTCATGTCGTTGCGCCCTTGATCGCTGTAGTACTACTGCCTGCAGTCCCTCTAATCATTATTTCCGGTTTTCTCAGACTGAAAGTGGCCGCCAAGAATCAGCGCAAGAACGAGGTCGCATTCGAATCTTCCGCCGCACTAGCCTCTGAGGCGATCAATAATATTAAGACAGTGGCTTCCCTAAGTATAGAGGCAGACATCTTTTCAAAATACCAAATCATGCTAGAATCTACATACACAAGTACCTGGAAATATATGGCGGCATCGACATCTCTTCTTGCACTAGCAGTAAGTTTCCGCCCTTTCTTGAGAATTGGGTCATTCCTAATGATGTAGTACACTTTACCATTCATTATCTACGCATTGGCCTATCTATGGGGTGCATATATGATCAGCAAGGGACAATATGATACCAAGGACTATTTCATTGTCCTTCCTGCACTTTTGTTTTCGGCACAAACGAGTGGTCAGATGTTTAGTATGGCTCCCGATTTCTCTCGAGCTACGATTGCCGCCAAGAGTATATTCCGTACTTTATCGCAGCATGTCGAAAATGTCGACTTTCATGCCTTCAGAAAAGGGAGACAAGACTCTTTTGGCAAGATTGAGTTTAGAAATGTCTCATTCAAGTATGCTTCGCGGAGCGAGTACATTGTCAAAGACCTGAGTTTCGTTCTCCCGGCCGGTCATCGCGTGGCTCTCGTAGGCCGTTCGGGGTGTGGCAAGACTACGCTCTTCTCCCTCCTTTCGCGTTTCTACGAACCCACATCCGGTCAAATATTCATCGACGATGTGGAAATGTCGCAATATGAATTATTCGATCTTCGAACGCGAATCAGTTACGTGCCTCAAGAAAGTTCCGTGTTTACTGGATCAGTCAGGTTCAATTTATCACTCGCCAATCCGGCCGCCAGCGATGTCGAGTTTCAGAAAGCTTGTGAAAAGGCACAAATTTGGGATTTTATCGCTTCGCTACCAGACGGTCTCGATACAGTCTTGGGAAATGGTACTTCCGGAGTCTCCCTCTCCGGCGGTCAACGACAACGTCTCGCCATCGCCCGAGCCTTTTTGAGCCCATCCAAGATTATGTTGTTGGATGAACCGACTGCTGCATTGGACGCATTCAATGAAAATTTGATTGATAGGGCCCTGAAGAATCACGGATCCTGTCGGACCATGGTTCAGATTGCGCATCGATTGGGCGGCATTGTCGACTCTGATCTAATTATGGTGCTTGATGCCGGTCGATTGGTCGATTCCGGAAAACACGGCGAATTACTTCAACGTGGTGGATTATATGGAGAACTCGTTGCTTCAATGATGTAAATGAATTTTGGAAAAACGTCGTGTATAGATCTAGAATGTTCAAAAAAAGTCATCAAGCATGTAGCCATAGCATTGACAGGAATTGAAAAGTCTTGAATAAGATTTGGATTTGCAATATTATGGGAAAAGAGTCTTAAGATCACTACGCTATTTTGAGTCTACTATCTGTCTTGCTGTCCTACCTGAATATCGTTTTATGTGAGAATGCAGCTTGTTATACTATCCAGAGCTAGCGCAGCGTTGCGTGAGCATAAACGTCTTCAAAGCTGAAATCACCTACATTGCTGCAGAGTCCAATCTCGTATCACTTGGTCGCAACTGTCGCAGCAGCAGCAGCAGTAGCAGCGGCGTCGAAGAAATCTATTTCCTTTTGTGTCGCGGATCGACCACGAGATCTAGTCAGTCGCATACCCGGACTGGATGGTGGATCAAAGCCTGAATTCGTCACCGTTCGTTTTGACGCCGTAGAGGGTATGCTCGGTAGCGGTTTGCTGATGGTCATACCTCCAGTCGAAGAAGATTTTTCGCTCTTGTCGAAATCGAACGTGCTGGTCAAATTCGTCAACGATTTGGTGAAAATTGAGGTTGCAGATGACATTAAGGATGACAGTTTCATCTTTTTATTGATCTCTTCAGCGAGCATTGTTTCTGGAGTATGAGACATCGTGGCTAGTGGCGACCTTGCCACTGCTACGAAACTTTCCCTGCGAGGCTTGCCTTTGATGGCAACGGGCAGATGACTAGTAGCATGACCTTCCAGGGAGACAGGTCTTGGCTTGAGGTCCCCAGAATTTGTGCTGGCCTGATCATTGCGCTGGTTCACGCGATCTACAATCGCTATAGTTTGCGATTGATTCTGGGCGGGTAGCGTAGAGCCATTGAAGTTTGCGTATACACCTGTTTCAGACGGTTGGTCATTCGTCAATTCTGGGAGGCAATTTTCATCCGCAAACAAGCTGTCCGTCTTGCTCAAGGCACTCTTAGATCTAGAAGGCTGTACAGTCCTCCCAAGAACCCTAGTATCGTTCAAATCTTCGATGGATCCGGCTTTGCTGTGATTCGGCGGGGAGTGTCTGCGTACTACGACCGCAACTTTGCCCTTTACTTGAGTATCTGACAGCACAGGAGGCTGGTACGAACCGCTTCTACGTCTAGTGGAGCGATTGTTTTCAGTCAATTCAGCTGTTATCATAGCTTGGGCACTGAAACTTCTGCGATGGCTCGAGGCAGAGTGACTCTGGCGATTACGCCCGCTGCTCACAAAGGATTCCTGTCCAATTGTGCTTCTAGGCATGGCCAGGTCCGAACCATAGCTATCCTCCCGTGGGGTAGGCGGAAGCGCACGACGCGGCATGGATGAGTACGATGAGGATAATCTAAGAGTATTGGTCAAGCTCTTCGCACGATCATATGAGTCCATCCTGTGATAGGACTCCGATTCGAGCTGAGCACCCGAGTCAGACTGCGTTTCTGCCATAAAGGGACTACTCGAGGCTGGCAAGGGTAGCCTGGCTAGCTCCTCAAGGGTCAGGACTTTGGTCCGAGAATTTCTCTGTCCGCCAGATGAGGCTGACCTACCATTGCTTGATCTGGTCAGAGATGGAAGCTCTTCGCTAGCCACCATAGATACCGAGCTTGGCCGAGCATGGGTCTTAGTCTGAGGCAACGAGTAAGTACTAAATCTTCGACTCTGAGAGTATAGAGAAGGAACTTGGGACCGCCTCTTGAATCCTGTGAACACCACCAACTCCCAATTATTTTGGGCTGTTGCAGCGTTCTTGTCGCAAGTCAGGCTGCGACTTGACGCAAGAGACAGGTTTGAGATGTTTGAGTTGAGAAATGGAGCACGTATAGGCAGATCATCCAGCGATATGGGCGAAATACTAGACCTGGAATCAGCAGGCTTGGCTTCCGGTGTCCCAAAGAAACTGGACTGCGCTGAGACCCAGGAAGAGCGCACCGACCGCGAAAGATCAGCGAAGCTTGACGAGGATCGAGTCCGAAGACGGCGATTCTCGGGCATTTCAGCCATGGGCTGTAGAATGAGCTTCCTCTTGAGAGGTATGCCATCCTTCCGCAGCTCAACATGGATACCGTATGTCTTCAAAACTTCTGCGAACCTTAGTGGGAGGACTTTTTGAAATCAAATACATTACCTTGCCAATACTTGAGCACGTTGAGAATGGGCTTGGTGCGCTTCTCCAATCGAGATTCGATTGCTCTATTCAGGAACTTGATCCTCTTCACGGCAGGCCTTATTTGAATCACGAATTTGTCCTTCTTCTTCACTACAACTCATCAGCACAAGATCGTAGTTGCCGTAGAGTCCATACGCTTCGCTGCTTCATTGACGTCAAGGATGAATTGAGTCCATAATGCTTCGTTGCAATATTTGGCAACCTGTTCTGGAAAGGTCGTGCTGAACCCAGACGCAAGATGATCGTCCAAAGAAGTGAGAATCAGGAGAGTGTCGCACAATGAAGCATTTCGTATGATCGGATCTTGTGTCCCAGCAGGCAACTACGAATCAGTGGCCGGGATCAATGTGCCTATACGCTCGAGTTCTCACCTCGCTCTTGCGCCGCGAGGGTTTACGGTCGTGTCCGCTGACATCGTCCGTTTGGTGGACCCCTTCTGCAGGAGTCGAAACCTGGTCTATGAGCGTGCCACTAGTTCTACGCCGTAGCAGTCTGGCATCTATAGAAGGCATTGCGAGAGGCAGAGAAGACACAGCACTGAGTCCAATCACGACCTGAACAGCGATGCGACGCGGACGAGCATGTGCTGTGCTGTGCTGTGCTGCGCCGACCTCGGAGCTGAGAGCTTCCACTTCGGACGGATGTGAATTCCGACAAACGATGTGACTCAGGTAGTGCTACCGAGAATAGAGTGCTCGCGTGTCAAGTGTTTGAGATTGAGCAGCCGCAGACCGTCCGTCCTCATTCAAGATACAGGATGATCGGCTCGGCATCGCAGGGCTCGCTGGTCATTGGACCAGAGTCGTCACAAGAGGCCTTTGGGGTCAATTCTCAACTTCCTAGTAGTCTTTGGAGGTAGGGAGTGTGTGTGGGTGTAATGTATCCTTCAGACTAGATTAAAGACCTAGGGATTCGTATAAATTGCTAAGGACTGTAAAATGAAGTCCAGATTCTCCAATCCATTCGCAAAACCCGGGGTGTGAAGTCACATCCATATGGCGCTGTTCGCCGGCAAATTACGACCACGATCTCGAGATTCCACGTCCGAAGTATGGCAAGCTCAATACAAATCGTTCCAATTATCCATGCCTCCGAAGTTACTCTCGAAGACAAGCCACCAGAACGCCCTGACTATGCTCTTCGTCAGAATTGAGGCACTCCTTCTCGGAAGAGTCCGATGCTGATGGAAGCGTGCCCTGCGTAGTGCAATATATGGATGGCCTTCTCTGGACGGGGCCTCGAAGCACCTGTGAGTCTTTGTGTGCGCAAGTGAATACAATTTCCAAGTCACGCAAATGCTGAAGCGAGGTGGAACTGCTCCTCTCCGAATCGACTCATAATGAAATCTTAAGAAATCTTCGTCCCTTATTGGTTGGAAACCATTGCCGCGATTTGATTACTGAGTCTCATGACTGTCTGCTGTTGTTGCATGACCTGTAGGCTGAGCAATTGTTCGGGTGTCATCACTTGTGGTGGTGCTGCTGCGAACATCTGTCGTGGTACCATTTGATTAGGATGAACGATGCGCTGGGACTGCGTAGCCGGGTGCAGAGTGTATTGCGAAGGCATAGACATTGCATTCGATTTCGAGCGCTGCCGACTATGCACATCGGTCTTGAGCTGCCCTTGAGACATGTTAGCACGCAGCGATCAATTGTTTACCAGATGGTGTCATACAACTGCATTTGATAGGTCGGCCTTTGACAATAACACCTTGTAGTTGAACGATCGCTAATGCGGAGTCTTCGTGCGTCAGTAGCCTCACGAACGCGAATCCTCGATCGGTGTGCATTTTGATGTCTTGAGCATCACCATACGTGTCAAACAGGGGTCTCAGATCTGATGCAACCGTGTCGAGAGCTAGATTGCCTATATAGATAGTATTGATGTGATATGGTGCCTGGCTTGCGACAACTAAAGCTTGTTGCGCAACATCGAGACCTTGATGTATAGAGCCTGGAGCAAGAATCTGAATTGGCGAAGTGGATGAAGTTTGCTTCTGGTTAGCCCAATTACATCGTATACACCGAGAGCCAAGCCATTTTCCGGACATCTGCTCAATGGCGGATTCAGCGTCGGCTCTCTCGATGAAGGAGACGAATCCGTAGCCTCGAGAACGCCCACTGCTCATGTCCCACATGACTCTGGCATCCGAGAGACTCTCGTAGGACGAGAAGGCTGCCCTTAGAGCCTCGTCATTCACTTCCGTTGCCAGATCACCAACGAAGATCGTGAAATGGCTGCTGGTCTCTTCTCGAGCACTTGCCACGCTGGTGGACTGATATGCCCAGTTGACCTTGATGGGGCAGTCAAAGATCGTCCTGCCTTGATTGGTCAGCTAAAGAGCATTGTATGGCTTGACGGTCAGCAGAGTCCTACCGTTGAAAGTGTCTATAGCGTTCTGAGCAGACGCGGGGTCATCGTATTCGACAAAGGCGTAGCTGATCCCCGCGTTCGGTATCGGTTTACCTATGAGTTTGACAGAGTGGACGCTGCCACTGATGGAGAAGATCTCCTCAAGGCTGCTCTCAGTGATGTTGATAGGCAAGTTGCCAATATAGATGGCTCTCTTCTCCTCGTTCTCAGGCGGTCCTGCAGAGGTTTCGAGCCGTGCCAAAGTATTGAGCATCAGTCACCTGATTGTTCTCTGACTGTACGTTGTTGCGTGGACGAGAAGATTGCTGAAGGAGACAATCAAGGCTCGACTTGGCTTGTCGAATGAGTAGGCAGAGCTGAATGCGAACGATCGTCTGGAGAGCCTCGCTTTCGCATTGAATCTGCATGTGCGTCTTTTGTTTTGATTGCAAAGCTCGGGCGCAGAGACACTCCCGACGCCAGGAGATGGTCCTACCTGTCACCCCCAGCATCTTCTTCGTGCCTCCTGACCCGAAAGCGAACATACGTCCGTCTCTGCCTCTTCCATGCGGATCGAACTACCATGCAGTGTGTCGTGCTTTCCTGAGCACTATACAGCGTCCGCATCTTGTAGCGCTCTCGGGAGTCTTCAGATCGATCGGATGTGCCACGCATGAGAGGCGCACCGGCACGGGTGGCTTGGCCTCTTTTGGCGAGCGCAAGTGGAGGTCGGTCCTCAACACAAGTCCAGTTCCCGCCAACGACATTCCGGCTGGGTACTGGCACAAGTGCAACGTATAATTCTGCAACGAATCCAGGCTGTCCTTGGGGGCAAATGCGAGAGACGGTGCGAACGATAAAAGACGAGGCCATCAGAAATTCCGAGAATCTACAGCGAGCCCTCGATTCGATATTCCTTTCTATAGGGAATGCGTACTATGAAGCCAACAAGGCTTCGTCCCTGAAGGCCTCACCGAGCCCCGTTAATGTCGAGAGTAACAAGCAAATAAGACAGAGTCGCGCGGCCTTTTTAGATTCCTTGGATCAGCTCGAAATAATAGTGATGAGGACTACAGAGGTCCTGCAGGCGCATGCTAGGCGCCAACATCCAGAAATATTTGAGAAGGGAGGACTTCCTATTGCCACGGGTTCGACCGCACAGCCGGGAAAGGAAGGCCCTAGTCCCGAGACTATGCTATTGAATGGAGAAGGTCTGCTTCCGAGCATGCAGTGCGAAGTGGCACTAGATCCACTGAAAGAATCTCAGATGGCCGTTCAACCCGTGGCAGACGAGCTCAACGGCGGAACATTCGAAATACCTGGAGCAGTTTCAAGCAACTTGGATGTTGAAAGTGCTCTCGCGCTCGAGGCGCCACCTGTCGATTCAGCAGGTGGTAGTACAAGCGAACCCGTACCTGCCCTGCATGATGGTTTGACCACTCCTGCCCCGGATCCGAACCAGACACTCGACGACGACTTGATTAATTTCGACGGACCAATCGATTTTGGAGACATGGATTTTGACAACTTCAAGTTTGACGATGCTGCTCACTTCGATTTCGGATCCATGATGGACGACTGATAGAGCTTCCTAAGTGTCTTCAGATGTCAAGGATGCATACATAGCGATAGCGTAGGCGCCGTATTCTCATTTATTTTCATCGTGTGTCTATGCCGACTATTTTTTTATTCAAGGCCAGTGACTAGGTCTGAAAGGCATGATTCCTACCTCAACATCGTCCTTGAAAATTTTGCCTGGACCCAACCGATCCAGTCGCCACAGTCCAATCCCCACGTCTCCAATACTAGCCAAGATGCGTCCGGCAGGACGTCCCTTGGTTCCTTCTGGCATCTGCACGTCACATCGCTCAGCAGGCACCCACTTTTGATCGTTGTTACCCAACTGAACTTGATGATTAAGCGTGCTCGGTGGAGTTCTATCCGCCGGCTGCAGAAGTCGCAAGGGTACGATCCGTTTCCTGATGATGCCGGTATGGTGCGTACGGACAGTAAGCTCTTGTCCTAAATAGCAACCTTTATGGAAATCGAGTCCGTTCATGTAGTCCACATTTGATTCCATGGGAAGAGCTTTCTCTGGCAATATTTCCTCCGGACCTTCCGGGACTGCATTTAAATATCGTGCCAGTGTGTACTGTTGCACCGTGGATGTATCGGACTCTAATGATTCTAATGATGCAATCGATGTAGACAATATCCGATGGGCAAAGTGAGGTGCTCTCTGATCTGCTTGATGAATATTCGATTCCAGATTAGGCAGGCTATAATCTTGGGGCAGATTGAACAAGGAATAGATGTCCAGCTCTCCCTGCTCAATGGCTCTCATCTCAAACTTTGAACGTAGTTTGTACCTCTTGAGATGGGCCATGAGACCTGGGATGTTCACAGAGTCAGTCTCCAGATAGCATCCCGATTCACCAGTCTTGTAGATGAAAGCGTCGTAAAGCACTCGTCCTTGAGCATTGAGAAAACTGGTGAACTGAGATGTTGGATTACTGAGATTATTTGTCGTCAACGCCTGGAGATATTTGAATGTATCCCGACCTTGTAAATGAACAAGCGAACGGTGTGGCAGACGGGTCAAGGATGGCATTTGCCCGTACAAAGTTGTGGATTTATAAATATAGGCCCTTTCCCACACAGCGACAACGGAACAATGTCCTGAGATCAAACACTATCAAGTCTAGATCGCTAAAAGATCCTTGTAGAGGTGGTACCAAACACAAGTTGGGTCTAGCATCTGGCACAGCAGCTGATGAAATGATGAGATGCGCCACCACACTTCGACTGATCAACCCTTACGCAAAGAGGTTTATCCCTGAAAACCACCAGATGTCACTAGTAGCAAGAAGCGAGTCGTGGGTCGGGTATCTACACAGTACTTCAACGATTGTATTGTTTCATGGCGGCATTACATGTAAATTTGGATATGCTAATTTATATACGATTAGGACTACAGTGTGCACCCGGGTTGTAGATCAAATTGTACATGTACACCCAAGGCTGTGAATCGTGATTCATGAATGCACTGGTCAATGGCGAGATCCACCATCTATCAGAAAGGGACCTGCGTTGTTTCGCGGTGTGTCTTGTCGTTCCAGAGTCAGATCCTGCACAAGGCGATTGACGACATTCACAGGCGAAGTGGCGAAAACCCGACTCGACAAAGGTGCTTCCAAAGGACGATTCTCAAGTGTATCTGATCGGTCCGGGCTGTTTCTAAGCCCAGAAGACCCAGGATTGTCTGCTTGGGTTGGGTTTGTTGAGATCGTGGAAGCCAGAACGGACCCGATGGGCTGGTACAATGGCTCATCCTGTTCTATCGTGGGAGTTCTCGGGTCGTCTCTAGCTTGCGACGTGATCCAGGCCTCGCTTTCCACCTCGACAGAGGCCTCCAAATCTGCGTATTTCCTGCAGACACAGCACAGAAAATTCGGATAGTGCTGCATGATAAGTGGTCGAATACACTTGTAATGGTAGGCGTGCGAGCAAGGTGCGACGAATAGTGCCTGAGAGGGTGCGATAGCGAACAGGCATATACAGCACTCCGCCGTATAGGTACTCGCACCATCATCCATCTTGTCGGAGCTGTTTGGCACGTCTTGCATCGTGGATGTATGTGCAGCGTCCGGATTAGTCAAGACCTTGAGCTTCTTATGTGCTGACTTGTTGAACATCTCATTTGACCTTTGGAAAATACGATTCAGCTCTACCTTGGTTCGGACACAGCGATACACCTCCTCCATGCCGCCCCTGAAGTCGATCCCGAATTGTATTGAGTCTCCATCGGTGAGTATAACAGGTTTGCTCTCTTGGCCCGGAGGTGAAAGACGTATGTGATTCACGAAGGTGCCACTAGACGACTTCGCATCCTTGATGAACCATGTGCCGTCCTCGCACCAAAGCTCCGCATGGAGACGAGAGACGACCTTGCTCTTGAATGTAACTGCAGTCTTGTTGTTCGACTTTTCGTTGAAACGTCCAACCTTCATCGGTACCTTGCTAGAGACCTTCCGCTCCATGGGCTCGAAATTCAAAGAAAGCCTCGACGAGAACTCGACGTGAGGGACGAATCGTATGGAACCGATCAATGTCTCCTGTTCTGACTCGCCCGCAGAAAAGGCGGGCGACATCTTGGACGTCTTCGCAAGGTTGTGTCGACCACCCACAGCATTGGCCGATTGCCTAGATGGAGATGCCGGTTCTCGACTGGCAGAGCCTGTGCGTGGGCCGTGTCTACAAGATCAGTCTCCTGAATTGCCACACCAGGCCTGACGAGACCACGTACCGGTTGAGAAACGAAGCCGAGCCCGACGACCCGTTGCTGCTGCTGCGCGAAGGTCGAGTGGGTGAACCCAACATGCGTCCCAGTCGTCGTGAGCACCTGCGTCAGAAGCTCAGGCAGTATGACCAGCTTGAACCTTGGGACCCCCATCAGGCAACCGTACGATCCTGAGAGACAAGATCCCACGGGGGCTGTGACCCAATCCCGCTCGGGCCGCTCAGCCTTCGCGCCTCCTGCGAAGTCTGGCCAGTCCCGCGATTCTTCTGGCACGTGATCATCTATGGGGTGCACGCTTTCTCCGGGACGCTACAGGCCCCGTCGAACGGAAGTTTAAGCTTCGTGTCTATTCGGACTGCAACAGCTCCAAGGTTCCCCCGTACTCTTTTTCTCTAATTTTTGCTCGATCGATCATGTCCGGCAGAACTTTCTTCGTCGGAGGTAACTTCAAGATGAACGGAACTCAGAAGTCCATCCGTGCCATCGTCGGAGCACTCAACGACGCACAACTCGACAAGAACGCTGAGGTCGTGATCGCTCCTCCTTCCATCTACCTCCTTCCCGCTCGGGAGCACTTGCGGGAGGATGTTCAGGTTGCCGCTCAGAACGTTTTTGACAAGCCGTCCGGTGCCTTCACCGGTGAGATCTCCATTGAGCAACTGAAGGACGCAAACGTCCAGTGGGTTATCCTTGGCCACTCCGAACGACGAACTATCCTCCAGGAGAGCGACGAATTCGTAGCTTCCAAGGTAGGACATTCTCTCACGGGGGGCATCAAGGTGATCTTCTGCTGCGGGGACACTTTGGAGCAATACGAGGCAGGAAAGACGGATGAGATTGTGACCCACCAAGTTGGGGCCGTCTGCGACAAGGTCAAGGACTTCACGAATGTCGTCATCGCCTACGAGCCAATCTACGCGATCGGGACAGGCAAGGCCGCTACTCCTGAGACCGCTCAGAAGACCCACAGCGCCATCCGATCATTCTTGAAAGGACGAATTGGTGCAGATGCCGACAAGGTCAGGATCATCTACGGAGGAAGTGTCAATGCCGCCAACTGCGCGGACTACGCCTCGTGTCCCGACGTCGACGGGTTCCTCGTTGGAGGTGCATCTCTCAAGCCGGAATTCACCAAGATTTGCAATGCGAAAATTTGAGCCAATCGAGCTCTCGCACTGGCCAGGAACTGCTTAGATAGTGTTCTCAGGGTTCTTGTAGATTCAGATATCATGATCATTCTGGACCTAATTACTGCTACTTGAAAATTCCTGTTATGCACTCTTGGATGATCATGCAAATTGTCTTGGACCACTTCTAGGCCACTTCTGAAATTTGATCCTGTACCAAAAGATTCAGCCTTTTGTACCTTCTGGATTAGGAACACGTTAGGCTTGAAGATTTATGCGGTGCACGGTAGATTGAGTTCAGTTGGCAGCAGTTCGAATTCGGCCCAAAAGGCAGCCAGCGCCCCCAGAATAGTGAGATGCACCCTGGCTGGCCTTGCATCTTGCATTACGACATCGCTACCTGACCCTCTAAGAAAGAGCGAGTCTTTCCGATTGTATGCTCAATGGGGCATCCTTTAGAAGTAATGCATATGTCTGCCAGATCTGTCGCCAAGTCTTGCGGCGCAAAAGGGTAGGACAGCGACAATTTTCTTCGAATGCCAGTGCGGCACTGGTAGAAGACGATGATTCAGCCGACATTGACGCGGCCTTGCGCAATCTACGCTCGTCTTCTGGTAAAGCTGGACGGCTCAATGAAGCTGGCATACAACAGATCAGCCAGAGATTGCATACTCAGCTCTTTCCCACATCTAGAACAACTCCATCCGAGCATCTCACGAAACTTTCACGACGACATCTGTTACAGCATAATCTTTTAGGAAAGAACGAGATTGGGAAAGAGGAGATTCAGCTCGATCTTCCTGATTTACAAGGTCATACGTTAGATGAACATTTTACGCGCCTGGGATATGACGCCGCAGAGCCATATCTGTCAATGGCCCGCGAGTTTGCTCAGCGAAGCTTACCTAGTAAACCCGAAAGCTGGCAGCACCTTCCTGGCTGGACACGCTATAATGCCAATGGAACAGTCTCACCGGTTGAGTTTCCAGATGGCGACTGTTTGACATTCGACACCGAGGTTATGTACAAAAACTCTCCATACGCTGTTATGGCTTGCGCAGCCAGTAGTGACGCATGGTTCGTTTGGATCAGTCCTTGGCTTCTGGGCTTCTCCCAAAGCGAGAAACAGCTCATTCCGTTGGGTAATGACAAAAATAAGTTGATTATTGGACACAATGTTGGCTATGACAGATCTCGCGTTCAGGAAGAGTACGATTTCAAGAGAAGCAACCTCAGGTTCTTGGACACTCTCTCCTTGCATCAGGCTGCAAACGGCATGTGTTCGCGTCAACGACCAGCATGGATGAAGCACAAGAAGAAGACCGAATTGAGGACGAAAATATTGGCAGAACGACCCGCCGACCTTGCGGACGTTCTTGAAGCTTTGGAAGAGGATGTCAGTGATGATTTATGGATTTCGAAAAGCTCTACAAATAGTCTTCGAGAAGTCGCGGCTTTTCATTGTGACGCGACCGTTGACAAGGAAACACGGAAATTCTTCGATGGGGTCGATCCGGCCACTATTGTTGCGAATCTGGACCAGCTGCTGGAGTACTGCGCTGAGGATGTCAGGTTGACCCACCTTGTTTATTGTAAAGTCTTGCCAAATTATCTCGATCTTGCACCTCATCCAGTCAGCTTCGCTGGCCTACTGCATATGAATACAATGCTCCTTCCGGTTAATCAGTCTTGGCCGAAGTACCTCCAGCGCTCCGAGACAACATATCGCGAATTGCTGGAGCAGGTCCAAAGCAAACTGCTGTTCTTGGCCAAGCAGAATCTCGAGTTCAAGGACAAGCCAGAACTCTATCTAAACGATTCCTGGCTGAAGCAGCTTGATTGGAGTATGAAACCCGTGCGGATGGTGAAGAACAAGAAGACTGGGGAAGAGCGTCTAGCGAAGAATCAGAAGATGCCAGGTATGCCACAATGGTACCGCGATCTTTTCCCGACAAGCAATGGCGATATCAACCTAACAGTGCGTACGAGAATATCGCCCCTGTTGCTGAAAATGAATTGGGAAGGTGAACCACTTGTATGGTCCGAAAAATATGGTTGGGTCATTCGCGCCGGGACACAAGCGGCAACAGAGAACTTCCGAGCGAAAAAGTATCTAGAGCTTGACATGGACAAAGAACCAATTCTTGCTCTCAAAAATGACGTTGATGCCGTCTTTTTCAAGGTTCCGCACAAAGATGGCCCGACCGCCCGAGTAGCTTCACCACTGGCGAAGTCCTTCGTTGCTTACTTCGAGTCCGGAGTGCTAAGCTCAGAATTTCCCTTGGCGAAGGAGGCATTGAAAATGAATGCAATGTGCTCGTATTGGATCAGTTCTAGAGATCGAATCACCTCTCAGATGGTGGTATGGCAAGATCAGATCAAGCCTCGAAGACATATCAAGGCGGCAAGACTCGAAGGCGTGGGCGTAATACTGCCTCAAACCATTGCTATGGGGACGATCACCCGAAGGGCGACTGAACCTACCTGGATGACCGCAAGTAACGCAAAGGGATCTCGGGTGGGGTCGGAACTGAAGTCTATGGTGCAAGCACCACCAGGGTATTGCTTCGTGGGTGCTGATGTCGATTCTGAAGAGCTGTGGATTGCCTCTTTGATGGGCGATGCTCAGTTTCAGGCTCATGGAGCAACTGCACTGGGATGGATGACGCTCGAAGGGAGCAAAAGCAGCGGTACTGATCTTCATTCGAAGACGGCAGAAATCCTGGGTATCTCTCGAGACAATGCCAAGATTTTCAATTACGGTCGAATTTATGGAGCTGGATTGAAATTCGCTGTGCAACTTCTGCAGCAATTCAACCCTGCGCTCTCGGAAGTACAAGCTCGGGAGACTGCCGAAAGACTTTATGAGGCTACGAAGGGAATCAAGGGCAAGGTCAAGACGGTCGGCAAGAAGGGCTTCTGGCGAGGTGGTACTGAGAGCTACGTCTTCAATCGCCTAGAGACAATGGCTGAACAGGACAAGCCGCGAACACCTGTGCTCGGATGTGGCATCACTGAAGCTCTACTCGGAAAGAATCTGAGTCCTGGCGGGTTCTTGACAAGTCGCATCAATTGGGCTATACAGTCGTCTGGTGTGGATTATCTACACTTGCTCATTGCTTCGATGGAGTACCTGATCAAATTGTACAAGCTTGATGCTCGGCTCAGTATCACGGTACACGACGAAATTCGATACTTGGTGGCAGATGCGGACAAGTACACCGCTGCTCTCGCCTTGCAGGTCAGTAACCTCTGGACGAGAGCGATGTTTTCGGAGCAACTTGGCATATATGATTTGCCACAATCTTGTGCATTTTTCAGCGAGGTCGACATCGATCATGTCCTCCGAAAGAACCCCTCATCACCTTGCATCACACCTTCGAACCCTGATCCGATATCGCCAGGGCAGTCCATCGACATTGCCGAGCTTCTGGCGCTCTTGAAGTACGACTCGGGATTGAGTGGGATACCGAAGCCTGATCTCAGCGAGTGGAGATATGTGCCTCGTGCAAGAGTGTTTGACGACCTGAACGAAAACGACTTGAAGTACTTGGAGGCTCAGAATATGAAGGATGTCAAGGAGGTTGAGGCCTTGTATGCCTCGAAGAACAAATCCAGGGCGGCAAGCAATGTGTAAATGAGTGAAATACTTGTAATTATGAACTAAAAAAAGTTGCGCCCAATTTCATATGAGGCAGTCAGCCAACCGCAATTGCGATTCATTCATTCACTCACTCGCACTCCACAATCTCGTTTTTTATCAGACCACTACTCCTAGAAGCGAGTAAGCGAGCAAGCATGACTGTCACGGCCGGTGTCATGCGTCGTCCTCGATTCATCACGTCGGAGCAATCATGGAATTCGAATCTAGTGAGTGTCTTGGAAGAGATGTTTATGCCTATAGATTGGAGAACGTCCGTCACGTCAGATTACCTCGCGTATCAATTCTACGACTCTATTCAAGCTATTTTTTCCTCGGTATCTGGCATGTTGGCGAGTCGGGAGACGCTGGTGAGTTTAGGCGTGAGCGATGGGGACGCTAGCGTGTCGTCTGCGTTGTTTTTGGAGGTTGGGTGTCAAGCGACGAGTCGGATCCTCTCCATCATTTTTTCGTGGCGGGTTTCGGCGACGATGGATGCGGAATGCAAGAGGTTCAGGTTCTTGGCGGACGTGTTTAACGACACCTCATTGATTCTGAGCACCGTCTCGTCCGCGATCGCTTGGTTTCCCGGCCGCGCCGTCATTTTGATTCTCGCGGCGTCATTGAGGGCGTTGTGTGGGGTGTGTGCCGGTCCGAGTAAAGCCGCCCTCACGAACCATTTCGCTCGCAAGCAGGAATCAGTGGCGGATATCAACGCGAAGGATGCATCTCAAGAGACCATTATTTACCTGCTCGGATTACTCTTCGGTTCACTCGTCGTTCCGTACGTCACGAGCACGAAGGGGATCTGGACGTGGCTTTTGGTCTTGATATCACTACACTTGTGGGCGAATTACCAAGCCGTACGGCACGTCCACTTGACGAGTCTCAATCGTCATCGATTACTCATCGTCTTGGCTGCTTGGATACGCGATAGAACTCAACCCTTGGCTACGCCACAAGAAGTCGCTGGATCCGAATCAATCCTATTGACTGCGAATTGGTTGGACGTCCATTGGCTAACCCAATCAAACATGTCGTCACTCGTACCGACGACACCAGAGTATTATAGCGATGGAAAAGTCGCAGTCTACAGAGGCACCCATGGAGTATTCTTCATCGCTTTACGACAAGACGCAACGCATCTGGATCTCATTGATGGATTGAGCAATCTAGTCCAATTCTCAGCGGCACAAACACCAATGATGGAAATACGCGATAAATTAAGTCATGCTGGATGGGATCTGAACCGTGATGCACTTTGTTATACCGGACTACGATACACCCTCGACGACAAAACAGACTAAAAAATGACAAAAGATAAAAAAGAAAAAGATACCAAAAAAAAGTTTGAAATGATTTGATTAGGAAATATTCTACATGTGTGTGTGTGAGTGTATATCTTGTCTATCCTATCGTCGCAAAGAATGAACGTCCCTGCGCTCGTCTCCACAGTGCCGTACCGGCGTACCCACTAAAGACATCGGCGAACGGTGTCCAGAGGTAGATTGACAAGGCGAGAAGGGTGTAGCTCGTGAGGAAGACGACGAGAATGTTGGCCCAGTACGGCACGCCCTTTGTCGACATCACGACGGCGAGCCAGGCGCCCCAACTCCAAAAGACGAGACCGTGGAGGAGGTAGACAGAGTACGAGTAGTACCCTAGAGCTCTCAACAGCTTCATGCGCAGGATGCGCTGCCATGTGGCCGAAAAGTCGACGAGGAGCATCACGGCCGTCGCGGCGAAGAGGGAGTGGACCTGCGGAAGGTTGAATGTCGGGTATCCGTATCTCGAAGTCTGACCTATGGGGAGACCCGTCCGCAAATCCGGGTGGATCGCGTTCTCAAAGGTCGGCAGGCTGAAGGACGAGAATTGTTGCACCCACTGACTGCTCATGAACAACGCCATGATGCCGAAACACGAAAGGACAATCAGCCAACTCCTCCAAGGCTTGACTCCCCATGTGCGGTACTTGTAAGTGACGTCGAGGTCCGAAATAGCGAGTCCGATCCAGAAGTAGGCACCCCAATTCAAGGCGTACCAGGAATTGAGCATGCAGAAAAAGTAGTAGCCGAATCGCTTCCATGGGGTCTTGATCTCACGGACGACGATGACGCCGAGGAAGATGAGCCACGAGCCTTGAATGCTCACAGGTAAGGTCCAGAGCACACCTGTACAGTAGTTGTATATGATTTCCGGTAGTTGTGGAGGTTGCACAAAGAGAAGTGCGAGATACTCGTTGATGAACCATCCCGGGTTCTGGAATTCCACTGCATAGGGCCACGTCGACCAGGTGATGGAGGGCAGACGCTCGAGCCATTGTGTAGCGCCAACTCCGATCAAGAAGTACTGTAATATGACGGAGCAGAGCACGGGGAAAGCCAGACGAGGAATTCGTCGGAAAGTGGACCCGGCCAAATCTTGCAGTAAGCCGGTCTTCAGGTACCGAACACCGATCAATCTGGAAGACAGGATGAAGAAGATGCCGATACCGAAATTGGCGTTGAAGAAGAAGGGACTGATGGAATACCGGATGTACTTGACGAATTTGTAGTGGAGGTTGGACTCCTCATCTTCAGAGATGAAACCGTGGTAGAAAGTCAGGGAAAAGTGCACGAGAGAGACGAGCAGACAACACAGCCCTCGGAGACCGTCCAGGTAGTCGATACGAGACGCCGTCGCGAGGATGGCCTGCTTCTCCTCAGCGGCCTTGGTCGGTGCAGCGCTGAAGAATCGTCTCCAGAACTTCTGGCCAGGGCGTTTGATCTCGAGATTTTGGAAGAGGGACTTTTTACGCTCGGGGGAGAGTTCTTTGGTTGCGGCACGGAAAGCGACGGCGGACTCGTTATCGTCCCGATCAATCTCGTCCGATGGTCGGACAGGCAGATTGGCATAGGCCTCCTCTGCCGCGTCGTCGAGCTCGTCCTCCTCCGAGGCGTCGCTGTTGGAGCGGAGTCGAGGGCTGCCGGGAGGCGACTCCATCATGCTTTCAGCTTCATCGTCGTCCTCATCATCAGATCCGCCAGCTGTCTGGTTGAGTCGGGAGTGCGATCGAGCGTGGCCGCTCTGCGCGCCGGATCGCCCTCCTTGGGAAGAGCCGGGCCTGGCGTAATACATAGTAGGAAGGGCGGAGGCGATGATCTTGGAGTTTCTGTTTCCGGCCAGAGAACGGAATCCACGGACGGAGTTGCCATCAGGTTCGGCGGTAGTCGCGATGGAGAAGAGGGAGGCGGCGTCGGGATCAATCTCCCTCGTGAGGACGACGGGGGCATCGCCTCGAGCGGCGGCCTTCTTCTCGGCCTTCTCGGACCTCTTCTTCTCCTTGATCATCGTGCGGGTGAGTTCGCCGTGGAGGGCGAAACGATCCAGCTTGTACGTGTATGCATCGGGATGGACAGGCCGGTCCTTCTTGGGGACGGAGAAGTGTCTGAAAAGTCGTCGGATGATGGCGTGGACAAGGCAGAAGCCAAAGATGGTGGCAGAGACGATGACACCGTAGAGAGCCCATTTCGGAGCCGTGTAAGGGTTGCCAACGTACTTCCACTTCGCGATCGAATCGGTCGAGAACTCGGAGGAGATTCGCAAGGTATCGTCCTCCGTGCTGCACACAGACTCCTGCAAAATCGAACACTGTGCCCCAAAGACACTGTCAGAGGACGTGATGGAGGAGTTGTAGAACAGTCGGATGTAGCCAATCCAGGCCTTGGCGGGTGTCTTTGGTGGGCCTTGTGATTTCGACGGCGCACCGTTGGACCAGTGCTTGAAGTAGATGGGCCCCGGGATGGAGGGCAGGTGCTTCCCTTTCTTGGTGATGTTGTAGTCGTTGCTAGAATTCAGGGAGTTGGAATAGGCAATGCCTTCCTTGGTCCAGTCAAACCTCCACTGGTTCAACTCGTAGGTCTGACCGGTCTGGCTGATGTTGTAGAAAGTATAGTTCTTGTCCGAGATGGTCGTGCCAGGCAGGTTGACGTGGTAGAAGGCGTTCGAGCCGGCGGGACCGTTGACGAGGTCGATCTCTATACTCTCGGAACTGTTGAAGCGGTAGAACATGGAAAGAGCAGAGCCGCCGTCACCATCGCCCGGCTGAGCAGGCTGCATGCCGGCCCTGAAGGACCCATACTGTATATCCTGGCGAGCGGTGCGGATGCCGCCGCCCACGACAAGATGCTCCTTGGTGAAGGGATCGACGGTGAGCTCGAGAGCCCCCGTCCCGTTGAGGCCGACATTCTTGGCTCGTGCGGCCTGTCGGTAGATGGTGTCGAACCCGGACTCGTAAAGGTTCGTGAAGTCGAGATCAATAAAGTCCGTGTTGGTGGAGAGACCGGCGGCGTCGGTCTCGTTGAAGTAGAGAATGGTCGTGTCCGTCCAGAGGTCGTTCGTGACGGGATCGAGGTAACCGCAGGCACAATTGACGTCCCTCCCGGACACGCCGGCGAGCTGTAACGCGAGAGCGGCCGTCGAGGCCAACCGCCTTGGGAACGAAGACGCACCCATGGTCTCAGCTCAGAACCTGGGAACCGTGCAGAAAACCGTGCAGGCACACACCGTCGAGGGTCGAGCGCGAAGGGTCAGCAGCGACGGGGCCCGAGAAGATGCAAAAGAGATAGAGGATCGATGTCACGTCCTCCCCGAGGACGCCGGGCGGAGTATAAGAGGCCCTCGAGGGGAGGTGTGCCCAGCCATGGCCACGCAGGACGAGCGACCCATTGCGTCGACCGTTGCAGCGCACGCACAGAGCAGAAACCGCACTCGAGGCCCGCAGCTGTGCGCGCCCATCCCGTTCGGGCTGCAGATGCCAGCCACTCGAACCTTCTCGCCGCGTACGGGCGATCATCCACGTGCACACGCCGAATCTGGCTAAATTCCGTGGCGTACCGCCGGCGGGAAGCCACGGTTCTGGCTGCCGTCTGCCTGTCAATCGCCGCGACGCCGGGACTCCGTGCCTGCGTGCGTGCGATCGTGCGTACGTGCACGTACTACTACTACTACTGCCAGCCGTGCTGGTGAGCATCCTCCTGCTCTCCAACACTCCCCTCCCCCCTCCCCTCCTTCCGCCCCTGCCCGTTCTCGATCCATAGACTCTTGCCCCACGAGTGTGCGCAGGGACATCGATCTGGTTATTTCCTCTGCTCTCTGGTCGCACGAGCGTCGAGAATTCGTCCCGAAGAGCGGGACTAACGCATGCATCAGCCGTCATTTGCCGCCAAGGACGCATCCAACATGTATCACCTAGCGGATCAGGTCAGGGACGTCGCTCTCGGGTACGCCGACGTCCATGTCCAGCAGAGGACGAGGCCGAGGGCTCTGTGTGAATTCGACGGGGAGAAGTGGACGCCGATAGAGGTCGTCGGGGAGACGCAGCTCGACGGACTGCAGCCTCAGCTGCGACAGCTCTCCGTGGCCCAGGGCGAGGAAGACTCGGCATACTCGAGTACCGCTGCATCCTTCACGGGACACACGACCTCCAGTCGCGGTTCCATCTCCGCCCGCTCCCTCCTCTCCAGTCAATCCAGGGGTCACGAGGACGACCAGGCCGACGCCGGGCAGGCCATCCTCAGTGGATTCCGACGCAGTTCCGCCTTCAGGCTGCCCGAGCTCGAGATTGAAGACTATGCGCCCGAGGACGATGATATTCCTGAGGCCGTACAGGAGTCCGACGAAGCGGACGATATCCTCAGGGAGCTCATCGTACAGCGACAATCCGCCGAGCCCACGAACGATGCTAGGAGGCCCTCTATCTTCTCCTCCCCTACCTATCAACGCAATCTCATCAACTTTGCCGACCTCGCAGTCTCCGAGGTCGATCTCTCCGAGGACGATGTCGAGTGTGACCTGAACCTCGCCCGTCGGCACATCTTCAGCGCCTTCCCGAAACAATTTGAAGCTCAGAAGCTGTCGAAGGAACCGCTCACGACCTTCTCCGTCTACTCCCGCGCCGAGGACTATGTAGAGATGCTTCACGTCGTCCTTGTCCTCGAGTCACGGACCGTCTTCTGGAAGTTCCTCGGACCTTCGAACAAGCCTGTCGACCAATATACCACGCTGCCCTACTGCTGGGCGGCCGATCTTGATCTCCCCCCGCTCTCCCTCGACGAACCAAAGGTGACGAACGAGGTTGAGTGCATCATCATGGGTCGCTCAAGCTACTCGACGATCCTCTGCGACGACCACCTCAACGAGTGTCGTAAGTGCAAGGGCCTCGCTTCCGAGGACGATTGTTTCGCCTGCGAGGGCACGGGTATATTCAAAAAGAGACCTTGCGTCATGTGTTCGGGCAACGGTCAATACTTTTGCACTACCTGCAAGAACTCCGGAAAGGTGACCTGCAAGACGTGTGGCAGCAGAGAGCAGCCGGTCCCGATCCTGCGCCAGGCGTTCATCGCCTGTACGCGGGAGACTGTCGTCAGTCCGACGATCGAGGTTGAGGGGGACAACAAGGCTACGCTCATCACGACGGCAAAGCACCTCGCCAAGCAGACGATCGAAGAGGAGAAATTCGAGGAAGGTACTCTGCCTGTGGCCGCCTGTGGTGTCTTGATCCGACAGAGGGGCCACATCATCTGCGCTACGGACATCAGGACTGGAGCCCGTGGTCTATTCGAGGTCACTGCGGAACTCGATCGGGTCGAATTCAAGGGTCAATTGGCACCCATCACCAACAACAGTAATAACGGACGTCCATCTTCGATTCGATCAAAGGCAAGTCAGGTCTCGACACAGAGCAAGCGTGCATCATGGTTCGGGAAGAAGAATGAGGAAGCGGACGCGGATGATTCTGCATCTATTAAATCCACCGCTTCATCACGATTAAAGAACATGTTTAGGAGGAAATGAATTTGATATTCTCAAAAAAAATTCATTTCGGGTAGCGACAGTTAACGTAACCTTTTTTTTTACCTGACGATATCCATACGATTAGCAGCATTTTCCTCTTCCACTTTTTTTCGTTCATAAGCGACTTGCGGAGGCTTTCTTTTGTCAGGGCACGTGGTAAAGGTGAATTGAGACAGGGTGGCTGTGAGGGCGCATTCCCAACCACCATGTCTTTTTTCTTTTCCCAGATTTGTGGAACCATAACCTGTCAAAAATGAAATCGCCACGCCACGGGCGTTCGAAAAAAGGAATCTGCATGGTCCCGGAAAAAGGAGAGAGGGAATCAATTTACGTAAGAAAAAGCTATGCCAACCCCCCTTTCCTTGCCATGCGACCACTCCAGGTCATAAGTCTAGACCCAATTCACAAATCACGCCTTCCCAAGACTATATACTGCACGTTCACTCACTAAAAGCACGTCCAGACAAGTCCATGAGTAACATTGTAGCGTAGTAGTGTCTACCGGATTCAGTAATAAATAATTTTTTGACCTCCCAGCCTTCCGTGGCCAGATGTGCCGGTTCTGGAAATATGAAAAACGCTTCTTTTTTTTTCTCTTCATCATCCCTTTCTACATACCTTTGTGGCTTGAATTCCTCACTTTTTCAATTCTTCAATTCGTCAGTTCTACAAATTTTCGATCTCTCAAAATTATTCCAATTTTGAATTATTCGATACCGGGACATGTACGAGAAGGATTACTATATTTAAATATTGTATCAATAATAAAATTCTATGCTCCATCCTTCTTGACTGCACTTCTGGCCGTCGGATTCCTACATGACATGTTAGTATAATTCGGCTCGGGAATCGGGAAAATGAAAACGTACCATTTCTCATACTTGGTCAATTCTCTAAAGTGGGCAAAGAGACCCATGGCGGCGAGAATTGTAAAGTAGACGGGCATACTCGCGCCGTAAACTGCAACGGTGAATGCCGATGTGAATTCAGATCGATTTCGAATGGTGAAACCCGTGATAATCACGAGCGTCAGCACGTTGTAGCACAGAATCCAAGTCGATAGCGGGTACCCAAAGAGCGAGTGGTAGACGGAAGCAATGCTCTTTGGCGGCTGCGCGACAAAGTTACCGAGCAGTAACGCAGCAAATTGCGTCAAGACGTAGAAAAACACCTCTCGGAAGACGAGGAGCACAAAGATTCCCAATCGAGACTTGATGTTTGCACCCGGAGCACCTTGACGGGCGGCCAAAGTAGAGTGTCTGATCGTCACTTGGAACCATCCTTGGGCCCATCTGAGTCTCTGCTTGAGGAACGCCTTCACGGTAGCCGGAGCCTGTTCATAAGAAACGGTGTTGAGTTCGTGCACCATTTTGGCACCGGCAGCAAAGGCTCGCAGCGTAGAGTCGATATCCTCTGTCAACATGTGACCCTGCATCTTGAGTTCCTTGAGAAGAGAAGCTCGCCAGTATCCGTTGGCACCTCCAAAGAGTCCGAAACCCTGAGCGTGGGCTCGACCGGGATGGAAGACTGCGTAAATCATGTCGAACTCTGCGGAAATCATCTTGGTCACCCAGGATTCGTCGTAGTTGTACACGACGCAACGTCCTTGTACAATATCAGTACCGTCACCCCTGCAGAACCTCTCCGCGGCCCATCGTGGTCCGTGAGGATGAGGGTAGTGATCGGTGTCGTAAATTCCAATGATGTCCGATTTGCCCTCGTGCGTGAGGAAGTGATTCAAGTTGTCTGCCTTTGACTTTGACTTTGTAACTTTGATCACCTTCAAGTTGGCATACTGGCCCATGAGTTCCTGCAGTTCGGTTTCGAGAGGCTCAATTGGCATCGGGGTGTTGTAGACGACGTTGACGGTGATCTTCTCCTTGGGATAGACAATCTCCCGGAGAGCATATCTAATCTGCTTCTTGATGATGTCCTGCTCGTTCGGAAGGTAGGCGACAATCACGAGGTCCAGAGTAGGGAGCTTGTCGTCCGGCGTAGGGAAGTGACCCGTCTCCCGCAGACGTCGGACGGCACGCCTGGCATCCTTCGAGGGAGTGATGCAGTGGGAAGCTTCGATCGTGACCATGGTGGAGACGGCGAAGGAGAGGGACAAGTAAAAGTACCAGAACGCTTTAGTCGCGGCCCTGGGCAGGCAGACGTAGAAAAAAATCGAGTAGAACCAGTAGGTCACCAACATGACCCACGGCGTCCACTCCTCTATCCAAGCAGAACCCCGGAGGAAGCTGAACTTCATAGACGACCTCGCCTTGCTCATGCGAGCGTGCGTCTCACGCACCGGGGAGTCCGACTCGAGCTCGTCGTCATGCTGTAATTCAAGCTGCTCGACATCCTGTGCACCCGCCTGCATCTCATAAGACTCATCCTGGGAGAAGAGAGTCTCGCGGGCCTCGTCGATCTCACCCGAATGTCGAGCGGAAGGTCGATTGATGTTGGACAAGTCCATCGGGAATCAGGCTCTACAGGCTGAAATTATCTGCGTCTGTCCGGCAGGTCGGTCAATTGGGGCCCCGAGGAGCAGAGACGGAGAGAGAGCGAAAGGACTGTGTAGCACGACCACTAAGGAGGGGGGGACCCAAGCTCGTTCGAATTGAGACAGGCCAGAGGGGAGGAGGACCGGGCGGAGGTATTATACGACGGAGGACGCGCACCGCATCGCCCAGGCCCAGGGCCATCCTCGCAGGACTTGGGACGGCGCGAGCAGGACGAGAGAGGAGGATTTTCCCCATGCGGCGGCCAGCTCCGGCGAATTTGGTGGGCGTGGCTGGTGCTCCAGCGTAATCGGGCGATCGCGTGCACATGGCGCCTGTCAGAAGCGGCCTCGCTTGCCGTTCTCGGCAACTCTGCGCACCCCTCGAGATGCAGCCTCGTACAACGCCTGGCCGCCAGCCAGTCCTGGCGCATCTGCTTTGTCGTGCCTGTACCACCCACTCGTCTCGCGGTACCTCTCCTCCGTCCGGGTCTTAAGTACCCTAGCTCCTCTCGTCTCCCGGGCATGTCGACGGTAGCTCCACCTCTTCCTTCCCTGTAGTTCGAGTTCGACACCTCCCCCCCCCCCCCCCCCCCCCCCCCCCCCCCCCCCCCCCCCCCCCCCCCCCCCCCCCCCCCCCCCCCCCCCCCC
>VWSI01000036.1:0-140110 GCA_008802775.1 Taphrina betulina
GGATTTGTGCGGGGGGTGCGTGCTTGGTTTTGTTCTGTTTCTGTCTGGTGGGCTTGTTTTGTGGGTGGTTTGTGGGGGTTGGGGTGGGGGGGGGGGGGGGGGGGTGTGTGGAACGTACCGGCAAGGACGAATTGTCCTACGGTGGCAATGAAGCCCGAGAGGAATGCATTGAATGGGTAGTTGCCTACCAAGAGACAATACGCGAATTGTACAACTCCCGTAAAGACTAGAAACGCCATGAATAGATCAATGAGTTTGAGTAAGTGAGGCGTCGTGCGTTGATACGAGGCCCAAATGTCTTGCACGATCGTAGAGTAAGCCAACGCATCTCCTTTTGTCTTCAACGTCGTCGAGGAACTCGAAGTCGTAGTAGAAGTGGTAGTCGTCGATTTCTGAGTAGGGACAATCGTCGTCTTGTTGCCAATGATGGGCGGCGCTACCTGTGGCTGTCTTTTCGGTGCCATCTAAACCTTAAAGGTATGACCAAGAGCGTATGTATACGTTTGTACAATTCCTGGCGTGGAGCGCGTCTACACAGTAGGAATGGATTCACGTGAGATGTACGAGCAATACGAGGTGGATCTGGGATCGACGGATCAGATGCAACGCAGCGGCACAAGTCTATAGACAACAAGAAGTCATGACCTTGTGAAGAGTCTACTAGAAAGATGGACATTACGTCGGAGTTTAGGTCGATTGCAGCGACGTATGCCGCACAGACAGAGTTGCCACGCCGCCGCCAACACTCGGGGGATGATGATAAACCGGACTTGTTTTTAAAGGAAGCGTATAAATTGCTCGACTCGATACGTCACGTTCAGAGGTACTTGGAGGACACGAGAAAGGCATATCTCAGTACGTCGAAAGTGTCGTACAATAAGCACGGCGGAGGAGCGACATTGTCACATTTGACGGACGCTCAACGAGATGAAATTGATTATGAAGTCCAGAAATCCATTCGAGAGGCGAGTTTGCGCGTCAAGGAGTTGGAAGAGCTTGAGTCACAGCAACGGCGGCGGCAGAGTCACTTTGCCCCTTCGTCCACCACCGCGGCGCGTTTCTTCAGTCAATTTCTCCCAGTAGATGCCAAGGAGAAGGCGGGGCGCGATTTACTCTTTACGCATCATGCCAGTGTGACGTGGTACCTCAACCATTTACTCCTCACCATCAGTCGACGGCACGCAGAGACAAAGACAATCAGGTTGACGAGGGAGGAGGAACGTATGCTTGCCGTGCACTCCAAGACTTCCACGTCGTCGTCCTCTTCCTACACTAATACTACTACTACTACTACCCCACGTTATGCGTATACAGAGACGAGCAATGCCCAAACCTCTGCAATCGAGACGGATATGGCCGTCCGAGAGACTCTCCTATCCGCTACACAACTACAGGAATTCGAGTCGGAAAACACACAGATCTTGCAGGAATTCGAATCGCAAGTCTCTCAGATAAAGTCCGTACAGAGCAAGCTCTTGGAAATCGCAGAGTTGTCGAATGAACTACAATCTCATCTATCGTCACAAACGGAAATGACGGATCGTCTCATGACCGAGGCCGAACAAACTACCTTGGACGTCAGCAAGGGAAACGAACAGCTCGATGCCGCAAAACGGCGCAACAAGAATACCAGATTGCTCTTTGTCACCATCTTCCTGACTTTGGCCTTTACCTTGCTCTTCCTGGACTACTACTCTTCGTAGATCAACGTCACAAACGAAAACTGGATCATGCACAAAAAGGATTTGATTCTGCTACTTCTATGATTCGAGAACGCTCCTTCTCCCCGGATAGTCTGATTCCAGAGGTGCGTCATTCCGTCGGCTGTAATGCGCTGGGTAGTGTGTTCAACAGAGACGAGTCTAAACTTGCTGTGAGACTTCTTCGAACTGAGACTGCTCGATTAGCATGCATCAGGGAAGAAAAAGGTTTTGGGAAACACCGCTTACTTCGACTGGTGGTTCCATGAGAGAAGCGTGGCCGAGGATGACGAATCCGTTGGCACCGACGAGCCAAAAGACAGTAGAGATAGGAGATGCCAGAATACCCAAAGGTGCAGTGATGCAGACTAGCGCTGTGTACAATTGCGAAGTCGTCAAATCGATCGGTCTTGATATCGTCAGTTATTCTGTCACACGATAACATGTCATACCCACCCGAATCGCAAGTTTTCTCCGGCGAGTTTACCGATTCCAAGCATGCCTACGATAGCAAAGGCAATGACAAAGAGCAGGAGCGGGTTGGTGATGAGAGCGTAGATGGCCAAGAGGGCAAAGATGACGCTGTAGTTGGATGAATAACGTCCAAGATTGTACGATATTCTCGATTGAACTTCGCCTAGACCATTGGGTTTCGAGATTCTTCGCACGTCGAGAACTGTTTTTTCAAAATGTTAATAAGTTGTCGCGCGGTATTGAAACTTTTGGGGGAGGGATTCATTTACATTCTTGAACAGGTCTCAGATTCGCGAATCTATCGCTCGTTCGAATCTGGGCAAAGTTGCCTCCAATGTTGGCGAGAGTGTCTCGGGCTACATTCGCATAATTCATCGGTACGGCTCGGATTGATTCGAGTGAGGGGTAGAATTGGCTCGGTCCTGATGCCAGACTAAGTTTACCGTCAGTCAACTCTGTCGGCGCGAAAAGAAAACAAGGTGAGGAGCGCACAACTCTTCAAGACTCGTGTGTGGTGTGTGTGCGCGCGCGTGATTGACCTACTCACCTTGTGTAAAAATTTCCCAAAGAAAGGGTAAAGGGTCGCCAAGAATAGGTCAGGTCTAAAGTTTAGGGTGTGTGTGTGTGGTGGGTGTAAACGTGAGTTGGTTGGCACTTCGACCCAGATCAATCTCGCTTCACTCCCGCCGCCAAGTTTCGCCCTCCCGCTTGCCCGCTCTTCCCCTCGCTCACCTCACTGAACTCACTGAACTCGCAGCTCCCCTTCCCCTCGCCGCCGAGAGCACACGGAAAATTCAATTCTACGCGCAGGCCAAGGAGCTCAGCCGCGCCACAACATCTTTTACATGCGTTGGCGAGTGCAGGGAATGGTGGAGTGTGGGCACTGATCCAGTCGGGTCGGACATGTTCCTGAGTATTGGGCATTATCGTAATTACTAAATAGTTGGGGGGGAAAATAACGTCTCGCTTTTTTGCTTTTTCCATTCAGACCATCGAGCGGAATCCCGTCACGCTCTCCTCGTTACCGGCGCCGCTGCGGGACTTTTCGACATAGTCGATGTGCTGCTCCTCGCCGGCACGAGCCTGATCGGCCTTGTAACGCTCGGTCTCGCCCAGGATTTCCTTACGCTGTTGGAAGAGCACCTCCTTGTCCGTCGGCTGCCAACTGCTCGATTGCCAGGGTTTCAGGTTCTCGGTCCCGTACATCTCGTCGATCTGCTCGAGCGTCAGACCCTTCGTCTCGTAGAGGAAGAAGTACACGATGACTGCACCGGTCAATGAACAGGCTGAAAAGACGTATCCGTACTTGAAACCAATGTCGCCAGTGATGAAGGGCGTGAAGAATCCGAGAAGGAAATTGAAACTCCAGTTTCCAGCTGTGGATATACCGACGGCAGGAGCCCTCACCCGACTGGGCATCATCTCACTGTTGACCGTCCACACGACCGGGGCCCAGGTGGTGGCGTAGAAGAGAATGAATAGACATCCGAAAATGATCATGACATACCCTCCGGTCTGTGTGACCTGTCCTTGACCGTGACCATTGGTGTCCGTGCCCGGGATAACGACCTTGTACCCGACAGTAGCAAAGACCATGAACATGGCAAACATACCGATTCCCCCGGTGATCAAGGCCTTTCTTCTGCCGAGGTTCTCCACGATCCATAAACCCCCAAATGTGCAGACAAAGTTGACCGCACCTAGAATGATCGATGTGATATAAGAGTTGGATATCCCAATACTTTCAAAGATGGTTGTTCCGTACTAGATGAATTAGTACATACAGCACTCACCGCCAGGCAAGACATACGTAGAAGAAGTAGTTGGCTCCAGTAAGTTGCTGGAAGACCTGAAGAGTGAAACCCAGAATGACTCGGTATAAAATCTTTGGCTTTCCTTTGATGATCTCGGCAGGTCCATGCGGTAACTTCGAATCGATCGCCATCTGCTCTTTCATCTCGGCAATGTCAATGTTGAGAGCTTCGTTGTCGGCGGATACACCTCGGATTCTCATCATGTCGCTACGTGCCTTGGCCTCATTACCACACTTGAGTGTGAAACGCGGAGACTCCGGCATAAAGAGCATGCCGACAATCAGACCGGTCGCCCAGATGAAACCAATTCCTATGGTAATTCTCCAACAAGACGGTGAATTGCCATTGTTAATCTTGACAGTCCCGAAATTGATCAAATAGGCGACGAGAATACCGAATGTGATGAAGAGTTGATAAGTAGAGGTCAGTGTTCCTCTGATCTGCTTTGGGGCCGACTCGGACTGGTACACGGGAACGATCGCAGAGAGTTGACCTACTCCAATACCAGCAACGAAACGACCTATCATCAATTGAACCCAAGATGTGATGGACGAGATCTGAATGACAGTTCCAACGATGAAAATCACGCAACCAAGGATGATAGTATATTTCCGGCCGATCTTGGGCACATCCGCGATCGGACCGCCGGTGAGGCAGCCTATCAGGGATCCGATAGAGAGCAACGAAACAATCAGACCCTCCCTGACATTGGAAAATGATCCATTGCTCGCGAACCGGTCGATAAAGTCCGGCATTGCCACAAGTCCGGAAATTTCACCGGTATCGTATCCAAATATGAAACCTCCCATCGAGGCAAGAACACAAAGAATAATGACCCTGAAAGTAACTTGTTCCTTCTGTGCGACATGTCCGGGTTTGTCGTGCTCAGGGTGGTCTATCTCGTACTTGTTGCGCACCACATTCGAGTCGACGGCGGTGCCAGCGTCGGAAGCTGGAGAGGACATCGTGTTAGGCAGTGAAGCGCTCAAACCAGTAGTAGTTGAGGGTCAGCAGGGAAGATTTTGCTATACGCGCAGCAGTCCGGGGCTGTTGGGGAATTTAGCGCTTTTGGGACTTTCCCCTAGGTTATGTAGATCCGAGATCCACCGGTCGGGGAAGTGAAATTTTGAAGCGACTGGATACGGGTGTATGACGCTTGTGGCGGCTAGCCGTTCTTGCCCTTTGTAGAAGCCTTCACGATGATGACAAACCCGCACACAAGACAGCGCGTTCCCTGGATCCAGAAACACCGCGCCTCACTATGACTCGTGCGAACATCACGCTGATTAATGAGGACCGTACAAAGGTCGAGGGCCGAGCGCGGTGGAGTGACAGTTCCACGGATTGAACGTCCGCGCAAGGCGTTTATTTGCCAAAATCGACGATCTTCTCAGCCTCACGGTTGCATGGCGGAAGGGCGCTTCAGCTGCTCTGGCATCAGCCTCAGCCTCAGGAACTCGCTGTGTTCAGTCACAAGGGGGTGGTCTCGCTCGCTTCCAGAAGATGCTGCTCATGCCAGCGTATACATCTGGCATGAGTATGCTGCGAACGGGCATCATGCGCATTGTAAGTCTAGCCGACGCGTGCGCAACGGAAAATGTTCATACAGCGAGAGGCCCCGCTCGTCGGCACGGCGTCTTCACTCCGCCGGCCGGCCGATATGTGCCGTCTCGTTGCGCATCCTGGGCTCCAAGACCTATGTGACGTGGTTGGCACATCAATTGCGGGGACTCCCCTGGGCGACGCAAGCAGTGCGGAGTGTGAGTTTCGCGGGCAGACGACCGGTGTCACTCCGCACGGTGAGACGGCTCTACGTGTAGCTGACAGAGCTGACCGATCGGTCGCCGATCCCTGGCTTTCTGCGGGCCGCTCTGCAATTTCCTCTTTTAACTGGCGCCAGAATGGAACGAAACTTATCCCACGTCGAACATTCGTTGTGGGGCCACACGACTCCTGCAGCCCTGAAGTTTTGTTCTGGCATGTAGTCTTCAGCTGCCGGTTCTGATGATTCTATACACGAGGCGAGTTCAATGCAAGAGCTTGTCTAGATATCATTGTAAAATTTTTGTACGATAGACATTTGTGGTCGATCTGACTATATAGATGAAGTAAATCTCACCTTTGTCAGTCACTGCGAAAACGATTCATCACAAGCTGATCAGTCGTGTAATATTGCTTCCGCACAGGTAGGAGGCTCGACGGATCTTGAGAGCGGGGTCAGAATTTGAGTTCGTCCCAAGACAAGATTCGGTAAAGTCGCCTGTCTTGGCGAACATAAGGTTTTGCCATATTCAGATCTCGGAATGGTAGCGTAGTGATGCCGTATTTCTCGCAATTGTCCATGAGAGATTGATTTCGACCAAAGACAATGCCCAGGTCCGCTTCTAGGAGACACGGGAGGTCAGTATTACTGTCCCCTACATATACCAACAAGCCTTCCATCTTGCGAGTCTCGGATATGCGAGTTTGTAGGTACCGCAGCTTATCCAACGCCGTGCGGATACCTCCATCTTTATCTTTCGACACAGCGCCAGTGCACCTGGCGTCATCGTCGAATACGAGACTGTTGGCCGTGATTTTCCATTCTTCTGGCTTGCAATTGACCGGTAGTCCGTACAGAATGAATTCTTGACTCCAATTGACGCTGAGTACTTCCTTGGACACATTGGACCCTAATCTCTCATAGAAAGCTGGAAACCCGTCCCTGATCGCCACCGTTTTGGCAGTCTCTCTGAGATCATCGTGCGTCACACCTTTAAAGACACCCGCCGATTCGATCCTTCGAACGCTACATATCTCCACCGAGCTCAGGCTGCCTAAAAACTCAAAGAACTCGGACAGAGAATTCATTTCGCCATAGGTATCCTGATGCTTCTGCAGATCGGACATGTACGCATCGACGAATTCGGGCCATCTCGTGGGTTCAGTAGTCACCCTGGAGATGATTGCCATGGTGTCTGTTTCAGTGATTGTCTCATCCCAGTCCAATACCACTGCTTTGATCTTTTGCTTCAAGTCAGACATGGTGTCAACTGAATACACAATGTACCAAATCGCGTATCTATGACGGAATGGCTCGCTTACGTTTGTTTCTCATTCGCCATGACCCGAAATGGATGCTCCACAAGCGGATTTGCCGAACTTTACAAGTTCCTTGTTGCAGATCACCAAGCACCTTCAAATGTCAATCGATACTGTTCCTTTATCCGCAAAATATATCCCAAGCTTCTCGAGCATGCTACCTGTGCAGGAAAGATAACATCATATATGCTCCGATTTTATTACACGTTTCTCAGGCTCGTCAATATTCATTACTAGCTACAAAATTGGTTCTCTGACCACGAACTCTAGTCCAATACCCTGCCGCCACTCACACCGCCCTTCACTTGAGTTTTGACCTTACGTAGGCCTGTTCCAGCTTGAATCGAAGACAAAAGAGCATTTCGATTCTGAGGCGCAACGGCGACCGGCGCGGGCATCGTGCTAGGAGGTGGTGGTGGTGGTGGGAGACCGCCCATCGGTGGAGGTGGAGGGCCACCCATTGGCGGAGGTGGAGGGCCACCCATTGGCGGAGGTGGAGGGCCACCCATTGGAGGAGGTGCTACAAGAGATTAGCACAAAGCACAGTGAGGGTCAAGCTTGGTCACTTACGAGGGGGTATGCTCGGCGCGCTGATATGATTCGAGGGTGGGTCCAGGCTAGCTGGTGGAGGTGGTGGTGGTGGTGGGGGAAGAGTGCTGGTTGGTGGGGCGGGGTGTACGAGAGCCGCGCTCGCTGCATAAATTAGTACCGACGTTTGGGCAATTTCTTAGTAGAGCGTCTTACGAGCAGTTGTCGCCATGATCGGAGCAGGACTATTGGCGGCGCCTGTTCTTTGGGCTGCTATTGGCGTCTGCACGCCAGTTCTCTGAGGTTGCATGCCTCCACTGAAAAGACGTGCAGCAAGGTCAGCTGGTGATGGGCCATCTTCATCGCTTGAGCTTTCATCTTCCTTCGACTCAACGCTCCAGTCGTCTGAATGCTTTCTGACCGGTTTTGATCTAGGTGCATTGATTCGCTGCGTTGACGGCGGACCAGCAGAAGGCGGTCTAATCGAGGCAGGACTTTGAGTGACTGGGGCGTTCTGTTGACCGAATTTGTAGAAAGGATTGGTTGAGTCCGTTTGTGCTTCAGACTCGAAGTGATTAGACGATTGCATAACCTTTGGAGTCTGAGTTTCGGGCGCCGTTGGGGGCGGAACAAATTGTGATTGTTCCGGATTCGTCTTCATTTTACTGAACGGATTGGTCTCGATAGATGGTGGTGACAAGTCGGGCTCGGATGAGGAGGAAGCTTCCGCCTCTGCCAGTTCCCGTTCGAGACGTTCTTCTTCTGCCAAACGTGCCTCTCTTTCAGCTCGTAATTGCGCTAATTTTGCCTGACGCGAGTCAACAGGCTTCATTGCCGCTTGCTGTTGCTTTCTCGCCTCATCGTTGCGCAAATCGCCGGCAGCTTTTTCTTGTGCGACACGTTTCAGATCTGCATCCTGCCTGCGTTGAGCATCAAGCAGTGCTGCCTCTTCTTGCTTAGTCTTCTCCTCAAGCGCCTGCCGTTCCTTCGCTTGTTGCACCTGCTCCTCTCGCAGAACTTGTTCTCGAGCTTGATCATCTGCTTCGGCGATTATCTCTGAATTAGTCACCGGCACACTAGACGGAGCATCTCTGGTAGCCTTTTTCTTCGTCCGAATTCCCAACGCTGCCAGTCGTTCTGCCATGCGCGCTTCGGCTGCTTGCTTCAAATAGGCGGCACGATCCTCAGCTCCATTAAACGACCTGTAAGTAGGAGTCGAGCTTCGCGAAGGTGGTTCCCTTTGGGCTGTTACGGATGGCAGTGATGACATTGATTGATTCATTTCTTTGTCTTCGGGCGCCATGGATCTCACAGACTGGCTCGATGCCCTGCCGTGATTAAGGTCCCTTATGAAGTCTCTGACCTCAGGCTCTACACCAACAGCATCGTCCCACCGTCTTCTCTCGTGCTCCGAGACAGAAATGGCGTGAGAAGACCCAAGTGCACTCTCAATGTCTTTGCGGAGTGACTCAGCACTTTCCTCGATATCTCGAATCATTTGCTCATTGCCTTCACGAGTCTTGGTAAACTCCGCAGCTTTTTCAGCTTGACGACGAGTGGCGGCTTCGAGGTCATCTTCATTGGAAGATGGCGCTGGTTTGCCTGTCAATGCTGCTGTACGAGCTGCCATCATGGCCCTGGTCTTCGCCCTCCGCTTGTCTGCCTCTGTAACTTGTCCGCCAGGTCCAGTACCTACTAGTGTAGCTGTGCCCGGATGTGAGTTTTTGTCCTGCTTAGTCCATATCTCAAGCTGCACTTCCTGTACTCGTCGTTCTACGGAACGCACCTGCGATGCAATTTCTGGCAAGCGATCCACTAAAGACTGTAATTGCCTTTGCAAATTTGACTTCTCGCGTGAATCGTCGCCTTCCAACAAGTGTTTGTTATGATGCGAATCGAGGCGACTTTGTACTTTCCTAATTTGTCTAAACAAGTCGTCGGCATCTTTGCGTGCTTGTTGGTTCAGTTTGAAGTCTTCGTCTGGTCGACTTTCGTCCCTTTGATCAATGGCGTCAAGTAGTACTTGCTTTTCCTTGATCAACTTTCTCAAGCCGCCAATAGACGCTGTACTAGCTTCAGAAGGCGCTGACGAAGGAGTTTTCACAGACTCGGGCGCGCTACCCGGGGCTCGCCGTCTTGACGACGACACATAGCCGACGTCGGCATCATTGTGTTTATACACAGTACCGTCTTTTGAGTAATCTCGATTGGTGTTAGTGTCTTTGAATGAACGACTCTTCATGTAACTCGTTGGTCCGTTTCGTGCCGAGGCATCCTGTTGCAGCATATTTTTTACCTGCGAAATTGAATCTCCAAAGTTTCTCGTGGACGGTGGTATAAGCTCTGGTGGAAGGACTGGTGGGACTTCATATCCGTTCAATCGCCTGTAAATAAGGTGCAAAGCAACAGCAAATTCATCAGAATTGAGTTTCCCTTTATCATCAGAGTCCGCGAGGGCCCAGATAAGCTCCAGATCTTGGCGATTAACTCCAGAAGAGCCGAACACTTCGATAGCCACAGGTCCATCCACAAATCCTTGACCTTTCTTGTCCCAAGCCTTGAAAATTGTGTCATATATTTGTTTCTCCTCTTTGGTGATAGCCCAAGTAACTTCAATATTCTGTTGTTGTTGAGGCATCTGAAAACTTCCCTGGTTCGATGTAGCACCAGGCATCATAGCGGCACCCAAGGCTTGCATACCTTGTACACTTCCTTGCGGAGCACGCACAAAGCCCCACTCACCTGGTTTGCCTGTTGGTTGAGTGGTGAGTGGTTGCATGGGAAATTGGAACGCACCAGTCTGTTGTGTTTGATTATATCCCAAATTTGCCTGCTGAGTCTGTTGTGGCTGCAGAAAACCTACACCAGTGGCGCCTGGTTGTTGCACACCTGTCAGCCCAGGTTGGATACCCTGACCTGGTTGATAACCGTTCTGATAAGTCTGCTGTGCGGGGTTGTAGCCGGTCATCTGAGCATGCAACTGTGGTTGATAGCCAGTCATTTGGGCCTGAATCTGTGGCTGGTAGCCGGTCATCTGTGATTGTAGTGGCTGGTTGTAGTTATAGAAACCCATCTGTGCAGGCTGCATTTGCTGAGCCATCAAACTCACGTTGCTCAGCTGCTGAGCCTGCTGAGGGGCATTGAAGTTCGGAGCGGACGTGGTGGGCTGAGCCGAGGGTGCAGCCGCGGTATCTGCAGCGGTGAATGCGATATGGTCTACCATACTGCTGACTTCGTTCTTGACTCGTTCGTCAAGTCTGTCTGGCACACTTCCCTTGCGAATGGCGGTATTACATAGATGCATTGCAAGAACAAACTCGGGAAACAGAAGCTGCCCGCTTCGGGTCGTGTCACTCAAGGCCCATATCTTTGACAATTGATTTGCTGGCAAACCGGATTTCATTAATATCGTTTTTGCCTCGTCTCCGGGCAGGGCTGTGTTATAAGGACCAACGGCTTTGGCAAACAGGTCCTCGAATTTTTGTTGATCATTAGCCTGCACAAAACTGAGCCGCGAGGAAGGTATGTTGGCACCTGTTTTCTGCTGCTTGAGACGAGGAGCTGCCGGTGCACTGGCAGTTTGTTGAGGTACAAAGGGTTGCTGTTGCATCGGGTGGAATAAAGGCTGCTCGTGAGGTGCTGCATTTTGATTGCTGAAACCTGAAAAGCCAGTCTGATTCTGAGCCATGCCACCAAAACCGCTGAATCCTTGTGGGCCACCAGTTCTTTGACTTTGCATTGGATTCATATAAGGTTGGTTGTTATTCTGAAGACTTTGGTAGGAAGGTTGATTATTGTAAGCGGACGACTGTCCATTGTAGCCTGTTTGCTGCGGAGCAATACTTTGCTGAGCTTGAGAATTGTAGGCATTTTGAGCCTGACCATAGGCCATCCCTTGTGGTTGATTATAGCCTGTCGCTTGCGGTTGCATTCCTCCAGTATACTGCCCAGCATATTGGCTCGATTGTGCAGGATTCATTCCATACCCTTGTTGTACACCATTAAACTGCTGTTGCTGTTGCTGTGGTTGTGAACCGAAACCCTGCTGTTGACCGAAGCTACTCTGAGCTGCAGCTTGCGTCAGTCTTATCTTCAGAAGTTGTAATTAGATGCACAAGCGTACGTTGGAAGCCTGTCCGCTGCTGTTGCATCGGCTGCTGCTGCTGCCCATACCCTCCCTGTTGCCCATAGGAGTTGTACATGGCAGCAAGAGTATCACGAGAAGGACAGTGTCGTGTTGGCGCTGCTCTAGTTGTTGCACGCTTACCGACTTCGGTCATTCAGATCCGCGGCTAGCTACGATATCTTGAGCTCCTCTGTCGCTTCACGCTCAACATCGGGGTCCACGTGCGCAACAGGGACTGAAAGGATTTTCACCAAGCGTGCTACACGTAACAATAGGGTAGGGAAGACGATCGGAAGCATTACGGATGGATTAAATCACACCTTCGAACTGTAAGAGTCCATGTTAATACTTGCGCACGAAAACCTGACCTTTTTAGAGGGAAATCTGAATTCCCATGAGCCACGACCTTCACTCCCTTCTTGAGCGTCGAAAGCGTCTTCTGACGGAGATTTTCTTCATATCAAAGTATGCGGACAGTCCTCAGGAGTATGGAGAATGTAAAGGTGCGTCTGGCGCCATGGTAGATTCAGAAGATCTTGCTGTTTTCCTTGCCGAGAACGACTTAGACAGGTTCGCAACGACAATACTTTGCGCCCTGCGTGGGAAGCTGACAATCTACTAGAGATCGCAAATTTGATGAACAGACATTGCCTGAGTGTCGTTTGGAGCCTGTAGACGCGTCCACTCAGTTGACTTTGCAGAAGAATACTGTTACTGATGCTGGTCACGCGACAGCAAGCTCTCCACATGCTATCACGGTAACTAGCGGTCGTTCTGGTTCTGGTGTAGTCATCGAAGACAGCGCTACTCGCGACGCTGAAATAGCGAAGGCGTCGCTACTGGGATCAACAGTGACATCGTTCGAGCCGCCAAAGTCTTCTCAAAAGGCCCAGCCCGTATATTCATCAACGGCCCAGTCACAACTGAAGATTAAGCAGGCTGTGGTCGAGCCGCCTAGACTTTGCTCTAACTCCACCTTTGATGTGTCGGCTTGGTCGTTGGAGTCTCGTGCTAACCCTCTCCTGGATCTGGTACAAGGCGCAAGGAAAACAACCAGTACAGTCGCTTGGTCTGCCGCTCTGCTGGAACAGAAATGGATTAAGGTCTCTGAACGTATTGAAGAACTGAAGATGAAAAACAGATGGAGTCTTCGTCAAGTAATAAAGGAGAAGACGACACCTCGCATGAAAGCCCATTGGGATTTCATGCTCGATGAAATGAGGTGGTTGCGGACAGATTTCCGAGAGGAACGCAAATGGAAAATAGCTCTTGCTCGGAAAGTTGCCAATGCAGTGAAAGAATGGCATATGGCTGATGACAAATTTACTCTGGTCGTCCACCCACGACCTCTTGTCTTCATTCAAGCTCATGAGGACGTTCAAATGAAAGATGCTTTCACTGAGTACGAGCCGCCGACTCCTCCTAGCGGAAGTGACGATGCCAACATAGACCAACCGATGTCTCGCATGAACGATACGTCTCAGAGTCTTCGTCCAGCAGCTGAGCCGATCGTCATTCATAGTCCTCCCTTGTCAACTGTGGACGATAGCATGCATGTCTTTGACATGCCCTCTGACGAGGTCTACGCATATCTCTCGGATTCTTTTGGAAGAAGTAGTCCCAGTCTCCTACCGGAAATGCCAATATATGGACCGCCAATGCCTGTAGAGGAAAAGTACGAAGACCTGCTTGATTCGATGCCATTAATCACGACCTCAAAGTATACTCAGTCTGAGGTCAGAGTACTTGCACCCCGAAAACGCGGCAGAGTAGATTGTGATGAAAGTATTGGCGCTGTCAGAGTTGATCCGGATCATCCTACCACTTCCCAGAACCCACGTCGAAAGTCGACACAGCTTGCACTCACCATCAGACCTCCCTTCGTGCCGAGCAATATTGAGCGCCGAGTTGCTGATAGGAAAGAGCATCAGATAACATGGACGCCTGAAGCAGACGAAATGCTCCTTAGTCTGCTTGTCGAATATCAGTACAATTGGGATTTCGTTGCACAGGCAATGACTCCTTCAAGCCTGATGTGTGCTGTGGCAGATCGCAAAAGCTCGTGGGATTGCTTCGAACGATGGGTACAGATCGATCCACGGTCCGGAGATGTGATTTTTACCGGCCCGCATGCGCGAATGGTCCAAACTCGTGTTGACGATATGGTTCGAGCTCCGAAAGCCACAGAAAAGCCAACGGCCCGACGAAGCTCATCTACATTGAAAGTGCTGCAAGCAGACCTGAAGAAGCAACGGCAATTCAGTGTTTTTGATGCCATGCGCAAAGTACAGCGCAAGCGCGAAAATCAGCCCAAGTCTGCTCCAGCGAAAAAGGCCACACAATCAGACCTTTCGAAAACGCCTCCCGTGGTACCAACACCGCAGCATCTTTCTCAGATGAAGTTCGAGCGCGATCAACAGATAGCTCGTGCATTCTTGGAGTCGAAGAACCAGCAAATGCAAGCCCTTCAACAACAGCGACTCTTGCAGCAGCAGCAGCAACAACAGCAGCAGCAGCAACAACAACAACAACAGCAGCAACAACAGCAACAACAACAACAAAAGGGGGTCCCTGCACCTACACAAGCTCAAATCGCGCAAATACAAGCCGCACGTCAGACGCAGCACAGAGCGCAACTTGCACAACAGCAAGCGGCGCAGGCTGCGGCGGGAGGGATGCTTCCTGCTAATGGGGCATTATCTATCAATCATGCAGGTGTACGGCCGCAAGCTGGAACTCCACGTCCTTCTTTGGTCGGGCAAATGCCATCCCGGCCTGACCATGCGAATGGTATCGTGTCAACCTTAGCCAATGGCACGAATGGTCAGGTCCCGAATCCAGCTTTGCTGCGAATACCTCCCGGACAGAGACTTAGTCAGGAGCAAATGAACCAGTTGCTAGCTCAGGCACGATTACAGAAGAATATCACTGCTTCTGCCACTCCTGGTGTGCCACATTCTAACGGGCATGCAGCTCCGCAAAATGGAACGCCGAAAGCGAACGGTCACACTAGCGTTTCACCTAGCCCTACACCTAGCACACCAGTGCCTCAAAGACAGTCGGTGCTTCCACACCAAGTTCCTCATCAAGCTCAGCCGTCGATCCCCGGTAAACAGCAACCCCATTCCCAGAGTCAGATTGTAGCCAAGCCTTTGAATCAGATCCCCCCTCAAAGTCAGATTCAGGCTCAGGCTCGAGTTTCAGTACATCCTGCCATAGGGTCTGCCGCTCAGCCTCATAAAATCTCGACACCACTCCAACACCAGACTCAAGTCCAAGCCAAGCCGCTACCACAAACATCCGTGCCGCAGGCTCAGACCACTCCAGTCACTCCAATCTCAAAAGAACCATCTAGCGAAAAAGCGCGGTGAGCACTCACTGTCCTCCTTCCTCTTCCCCTCGACCGACCATTTCCGCACGGAGAAACCATGAGGGGTCCCCAAATTACCATAGCCATGACAAAAAACAAAGAAACGATTAAGTTGTGCATATTCAGGAGCTGACGAGCAACGTCGGTGTATTATTAAGACAATGTAGAGAAAATGGACAAACTATATTTTGAACACAATGCCCGAGGCAAGCAAGCACTCGTTTCGAATTGCGTGTATCCGTGAAGCTCGTGGAGGAAAAAAACCGTCTAAGAATGCCCATCATGATTGTCGTTGTTGTCGTCTTCTGCCAAGACTGTTGTTCCAAAAGAACAAGCACCGATGCCATGTATTTTTTGGCGCACGAGAGATGGACTCACACCATTTATACAAGGATCTCCGTGATTTGTAGACCGTCCTCGTCCGCGCGAATTACCGCTGCTAGAGCCGGCCAAGGCCCGAACGTTTGCCAGAGACTCATCTCTGAGCCATCAAGGAGGCTTTCTATACCGGACTGTCATTGATTGTCTTGTCCGAGTCATCAGTGTGATTCGTCTTTGCTGCTCGGCTCTCGACTTGACGACGTTCAATTTCCTTCATATAAGTATACCCCAACGTGCCAACGAGGATGATGGCGGTCGACATGATCTGTGGCATCTCCATGACCTCATTCAAGAACCAGACGCTAAGTACGCTCTGCAGGACGCCACGGGCGCTCGTCGTGATTTGATGAGTCGTAGGTGAAGTAATGTCGAGTTGTACGAGTGCCAAAATGGCGCTCACAAATGTGAGGATACCACACACGAAAGCTTTGCTCAGGAAAGAATTGAGACTTGTTGACTCGTCTAGAGACGTGGCGCCGACGACGAGATGGTCTTGGTATTCGGTACCAAGGTAGATCATAGGAAGCGTGAGAGCCACCATGGCCAGGTTGGTGACGTAGAGGATATCGTAGGTCGAGTAGACGTCGAGGTACATCTTGGTGACGGTAAGGTCCAACGCCGCAAAGAAGCTGGACAGGATGCCGATCGAGAGACCATAGCGGCCGCCGATGCTTCGCAGATCCGTTTGCTCCGATATCGTACCAAAGTAGAATCCCACACAGACGACTGCGACAGGTACGAGACTCTTCTTACTCGGTGCCTGTAAGAACAAGGTAGACAGTGCCACGGCAAAGGGCAAGACAAGGCCCCGGACGAGATTGAAGACCGATCCGTCCACGGCCTCCATGCAATACGTCCTTGTCACGCCGGAAGCTAGCTTGGCGAGGACAAGTCCGCGCAGATTACGGAAGGTCGACCAGTGATGCTTGATCGTCCTCAACTCATAGTATCCCGCAAGCCAACCGGCAAAGATCAGACAGACCGTGATGAATGACTCCAGAAGAAGAAGCGACAGAGGCGCCGGCAGATCGACAAGCGCGGACTTGTTGAGTATCGCCTGCAAGAGGAAGATGACCGTCTGCACAGACAGGAGGGTCGCCAGCTCCGTCCTGGACACGGGCCGCCCTTTCTGCAATATCTCGAGCATAGCGCTCGTCACGCAGCCTCCAGACCTAGAATCAGATGTTGTATCCCCAGAACGACCGACTTTTCCTTTGGGAAACAACGCAAGGCAGATCTAGAAACTAAAGTCACGAAACTATCTATCTTGGACTGCCTGGTCCTACCAACTTGCGCTACGCCGAACCGTACTATAGTACCGTACAGAAATCCTCGAAAACACGCAACTTGTCCCACACCACAACCATGCGCTCGATATCGTATCGCGCGGCAGTGCTGCGATGCTCGTAGGATATACGAGATAGTGATGCACGTGAGCGTCACGTCGGGCGCACGCTGCGAAGGATTGATATTGTTTCCTCTGTATCTCTTGGACATAGTCTAGCTGTCTGAGAGATGAAGGCAGTCTCGATCTGGCTCCTCTGCCTCTCGTCCCTGGCTTTCGCTGCTCAGTGGTCGACGCAGGACTATGAGATTTTCGATGTGGCTCGCGCTCTCGAGAAGGCCGAGGGTGCGAACGTGACGTTCTACTCCTTTCTCAACACCACGATACGCGCGACGACCGATGACATCTCCAAGGCGTATCGAAAGCGCTCGCTCCAATTGCACCCGGACAAGAACCATGGCGTCAAGGATGCACAGAAACGGTTTGAGCGCCTGGGGCTCATCGCAAAGATGCTGCGTACTCCTGACGTGAGGCAACGTTATGATCACTTCTATCGGAACGGGTTCCCGAAATGGTAGGTTTCAAAAACTTGTTCAAGAGTGTGTCGTGGGAAACTGACAATGTCAAGGAAGGGAACGGGATACTTCTACTCGAGGTACAGACCAGGCGTGGGTGCCGTGCTAGGTCTCCTCTTCTTCGTCATATCTGGGTTCCACTGGCTGGGCATGGCCATCGGTGCACGCAGTCACAGGGCACGAATCAATGACCTCATTAAGGATGCTCATGACGCTGCTGGATATCCAGGGCTGTCGAAGCGGAAGAGGGTTACGGCAGAGACCGGCCGTGTCTTCATCGTCGAGACAACCGGGGACGTCTATCTGGTACAAGGACCAAATGAGTTCCTACTCAGTCCAAGTGAGGTGCCATCGGCGTCTTTCGATCGGACTCTTGTAGTCCGCGTTCCTCTCCTGATCTTCAGAAAGACTGTCGGACGACTTCTTACCTCTGACGACGAGTCTTCCGAGCTGGACGACGACTCTTCCAACATTGAAAAGGAGACGATCAAGACTATCGATACCGACCAGAAGGGGGATGTCAAAGTTGAGAAGGTCTTCTCTGGCAAGAAGAGTGGTGTACGTCGACGCAACTAGAACGAGCATCATTTTCTGTGATCTATAGAAAAAAGGGAGAGTAGTTGGCATATTTGTTGATAGATGGGCATTACAGCGTGTCATGGAGACTTGATTTCCCTTAACTGCATATTTGTCAGCGTTCAGAGACTTGATGGTCCAGTGTAATTCCCACAGATTCTGGCGGTGATGCTGAAACACGTGCACGGGGCATCTCGCACCCGCACGCATTACAGCCTGTCGGCGTGAAGGTGACTTTGAGAAGAATTGGATCGTGGGCAGGACATAGAGTTACTGGCAAGAGAATTCAAGGATGAGATTCTCTCTTGCACTGTCGCTCATGGTCACTGCATGTCGGGCGTTTGAGGTGATGAGAACCCGAGGCCACGTCTTCCCGCGGCTAGTAGTACTGACAATATCAAGGACACTTCGCCATTCATCTACATCTCCTCGACACAGCAGGCTCTGACGAGTCACGGATCGCAGTCAACGCTCTCCTCGGCCGCATTCAGAGCAGCTGCTCTCTCGGGCTTATCATGTGAGGTGCCAAACACGATTGTGGCCATTCAACCCTCAGTCCACGCCTCCGACTTTGAGCAGGATGCCGCGCCACTGATTCGAAATTACGTCTCGCAAGCAGGGACAAAGATCGTGGTGCCGTATGGTCACGGAGAGGTCGACAGCGAAGAGCTCGTGTCTCAAATTGCAAAACAGTGCGACTCGAGGATCGAGAGAATCGATGCAAGTACAATGTCCCACCCTATCTACGACGACGACGAGCCTCGAAGAATCCTGGTCGTCTCCTTCCCGACATTGCCACTCTCTGCGGAACAGCGAAAGCTAGCGATGAACGACAACGATGCCTTCCTACACAGTCTCATCCAGAGTCTGCCGTCTCGAGACTTCAACCTCCTCTACCTCTCGACTCCACCACCAGCGTCCCCGGCCTCCTTCCGACGAGCACACGTCAGTCTCAACGACGTATCAAACAACATGGCGAAGAAGTCCAACGCCACGACAGGCGGTCTCTTCTCGCATTATCAGTACTTTACACCCGGTATTTTCATGGGCTATATGGCTTTGCTGATCTTGGTACCTGTCCTGATCGTCGGTCTTCAAGCGATCAACAGTCTGCAGATTTCATACAAGGCATTCGAGCCACCAATGAAGATTGGTCAGAAACAGCAGTAGTAGTTTTAAGTAGTAGCAGCAGTATACAGTTGAAGCGAACTTTTTTGATTGAGCTTTCATTTCAATACTGGTGTGATGCCTCTGAATACAACCACTGTGCCTGCTTCCTTGACCAATGTTCCAAACTGCTGGGACGGTTCCAAGATTAATCCTTCATAGGATAAATGTAAGCGTCTCGATTCGTCTCTCGTTCTAGCATTTTCATTGACCAAGCCGCACTCTCTCGCGAGTGCATCCAAGACACGTCCATTCGTCCACTCTCGATCGACAAAGAACGGCATAGGGACGTGCTGAGAAGATACACTAGTAGTGGTGCTGCGTGAGATGAAGAAATGGAGGCGTTTGTTCAGCGGTATTTTGGCATCTCCTTTCGCTTCTCGTTTCAATTTGGATAATTGCACTTGCGCCTTTCCTATCGTGCTAGACTTGCCGCGAATCATGAACCCGGAAGTGATTGATTTAATGCGCTCGAGTGCTTCTACTGCAGCTGCACGAGATGGTGCTTGCTGTTGCTGCTGCGCTTTCAAGTCATTGCGACGGTCGGGCTGTACCCGACGTGCCAAGTGTTCAGCCTGAAGTTGTTTCAGACTCGGTCCAGCAATCCCAATTTTTTTATTAGTGGGTGGAGGGACAGTCTTTTGCGTGCATGTATGTGCCGATTCCGAGGCGTGCGAGAGACAGAATGTGTGAGAGCAATGCGGACACGAAAATGGTAAAAAGTCCTGACGAGAACAAAAGTGACAACGAGAACCTATCGTCTCCAACTGTGCGTCCATCCGTCCCCCAAAAAGTCCCAAAGCTCAGACTCGTAAAGTGTTGACACTGTTTTTCCTTTTTTGGTGGGTGGCGAGAGTGAGGATCAGTGATCGTTCAAAGATTCGACGCGCAATTCAAATGCAGATTCTCAAGGTTTCCCTGCCAAAATAAAAAGTGGCGAAATCTACGTAGTTGTATACGTACGAGTACGACAAAAAGTCTATCGAATTATTTAGGACCATCTTGTAGGTCTTGTACTGTGTTTGCAAGAGCCTTTATCATGTCTTCCAGGGTACAGACTCCTTCTTGCTTGATGTGTCTCGCATGAGCCAATAATGGTAATCTGCGAAGACTTCTTCCACTCTTGAATTGCTGCCGTACAGCGTCGATTGCCTCAATGTCATCACCGGAGCACAGGCCACTCAGATCTAGTAACCTCGTGGATGGAGAACTCTTCTTCGACCATTGCTCAATCAAGGCATCACCGTACGATTTGAGATCAGCTGACTGATGAATGACACCGACACGCATCAATTCCAGGATGCAACCTCGTAGAATGTCATAAATTGCATCGGTCGACGGATTCCCAATAAATTGAATGACATCGGCACGATCCAGAAATGCTGCTAGTTCTTGTTAGTGTGACACAGTCTAGGGTAGAGCAAGACCACCAACGATCTGATATTTCGGGCAGATTTGAAGTTGCCATGATCAAGACATTCGGTCTAGTCTTCATACGGTCCAGTTGTGTCAACAAGACATTGACAACTCTCATTGCATCGCTCGGATCCGAACCAATGGTGGTCTTTCGTGCAGTGGTGATTGACTCGACCTCGTCAATCAGTACACAAACGAAAATCTCTTCGTCCAATGTCAATTCATAAATCTCGGAAAACAAGGCAAAGACTAATTTTGAAGACTCTGAAAAGTATCGGGAAAATAACGACGCAGTATTCACTTCGATCAACTTGCTCTGACTGAAGCGAATACTGTGCCTGATCGCAACCTTTTGCGCTAATGCTAGCAGGTTCAGTAATTGCATCAAGAAGACAAATTCAGTGCAAATCACCACGGCAAAGCGAAGTTTTTCCGGTCCCTGGAGGTCCATGAAGCAACATCAGTCGATGACAAGTCACGAGCTGCGGATTGACGCCGCGGTCCGAGAACAGCATCATGGATGAGATGTATTGCAGTAACGACGCTTTCACAATTCCGTCAAGAATCAGCGTTTTCCATAGCCCATCTTCCAGAATTAGCAAAGAATAGGGTAAAGATTAGCCTCAAGCGTGAGTCACCGAGTGATCTAGCTGGTAGGTCTGTGGCATTTGCGAACGAAGCCTGTCCTCCATTGGACTCATCTTCAATCTCCCCGAATCGCGTTTCGCAGTCTCGTAATTGGTAGATGTGGATGCTTAGATGAGCTTGCTCGATCTTGATGATTGTAGACTTGGTTGGTCTGCTCACTTCGACAACGCAGATACTATCCACATTGTGCTTCAAGATAGGAGCATATTCATCGAAGTCTTTGATCTCGGTATCGATCTCTAAAGAGGAGTAGTTGTCTCGCAGATAGTCCTCAACATAGCGATGAGCAGAATCTAGTCTGCATGTAGCAGACTCTCTCAGTGCAACCTCGATGTGCAGTGTGACGGGAGACTGAATCGGTGGGGGTGAGGATGACTTATCAGGCAGTATTGGATCCGAAATGAGGTTTGTCATGACGCCAAGCTTGACTGTCGGTCGCTAGTCTTTCTTCATCACATATCAGAAGAGGACAATATGGTGTTGGAAGCTGATGCTAGACTTCTGACTGACGGAAGTAGCAGCCTGTGGAGGGTTTCAAGATTATCTTTGGACGTGGCTTTATTTGAGATCTCGGGTCTTCCGAGAACGCTGCGACCTCACTAAGCACTAGCGTCCTTGTCTCTCGTTATTGCGTCCTGCATTGACGTTTCTTGCCAGAATCAAGAAGCAGTCATGTCTACTCTGCTACCTTTGGAGTCAGTCGCCATATAATTATGCAAAAACTTGGCCAATCTGACTTGCTAGACTCATCGACAAATGCGTCGGCTCAAAGATCTGGGTCGTTATGAAAGGAGACAAGGAATTCGCTGGAACGCTGCTTGGATTCGATGACTATGTCAATATGGTACTGCAGGACGTGACCGAGTACGACACAAACACAGGAAACAAGTTGAAGCACGAAGAGCTGCTTTTGAACGGCAACGGTATTTGTATGGTAAGGCGCTCCTCATTACGACGACATAGAATGATGATTCTGACATGCGTCAGTTGATTCCAGGTGGTGAAGGACCTCAGTAAAGCTGAGTGAGCCATCTTTGAGATTTGCGGCACTACCTTGCGCCTGCGTGCACTAACAGCAGGATTTCTGTCGCCGGTAGGATCCTACTCGATGTGACAAATAATTTTCTGCTGTATCAGCCGTTCGCCTGAGTGCAGATGGACCAGGAAATTGGTTTCCCGGACCGGTTGGAAAAATGTACAAAAAGGTCTTTTGGATTATAAAGCTTACTACGGAAAATTATGTGCAAGATTATGTTCAAAATATACTGTGATGGCAAATACTATTCACAATTACTCGCTCTCTGATTCGACTGTTTCCGGGCGAATAATCATATTGAGCATTGTCACGAAAGGTTCCATTTGACTCACTACAGCGGCCAGAATTTCCAGGAAACCATCTTGCACGACTTCCTCGTCTTTGAATGTCATTTGAGCATTGAATGATTTCAATCTCAAAAGCTCGATTTCCTTGTGATCCTTATTAAAACCTTTCGGACACGTCTTCAATCTATCTTCCGTCTTGAGCAAGGCATTCCGGCCACCAAAGAATTCTAGGAACCCGGGATCATTGATGACGGGATTCCACGTCTCTATGTCTGATGAAATACTCTCCCTGACGAGCGCCAAGTCCTGTGGAGGCGGCTGCCAGAGTCCACAAGCGAGAAGTGTCTTGTCATTCGGTTCCAAGGAGAAGTAGTATCCTGCCCAAGGACCTTTTCTTCCCGAGCGACTGTAATAAGCAGCGAGAAATGTCTTGTACGGTGTTCTATCATTGCTGAAGCGTATATCCCTGTATATCCTGAACGTGAGATCCTTCACTGGCAGTTCCGGTATCGTCTCATCGATTGAGCGTATCGTATCACCTAGAGATAGGATGAAGGTGTCAAAGTCCAATTTCAGGGATTGATACTGTAAATCTCGTTGTTGAAACCAGTCTCGTTCATTATTGAGTCTAAGATCGCGAAGAAACGTCAGCGAGTTGGAATGTATCGTTGATGGCTTGAATGGCGTGTCTCCTTCTGGTAAAGCAGGTAATTTCCTAATGAAGATTTCTCCTGTGACGACCTCCTCATCATTATCAAGACGGCCAGAGTCACCTGCATTCTTAGTCGTCTTGAAATTTGATTTCAGCTGGTCCTGGTAATCCAACTTTCTGTATTGCTTGACACCTTTCTTGCGAGGTCTTTTCACACCAACAGAAGATCCTTTCATGCTTTCAGATGATGATGATGCTTCTTCTTCTTCACCAGCCTCGGACATGCTATACTCGTTGTCATCAATCGAATCTGAATCATCTTGTACATCATCCGAGACTACTTCACTGCCTGATTGTTCCTCTACACTGATACCCTCCTCGGCAAAGTACTTGGACTTTGTCGTCTCCATCTTTGATGTTGACTCATCTTCTGAATCGCGGGGATCTTCTTCATATCTAGGCCGCTTCAATCTGCTTTGACGTGACATCTGTTTCGGATTTAGACGAATGTGGTTCGTACTTTAGAGCACCGAGGCTATCTGTATTACATAAAGCAATTGTGCCAAAGTCGTCAATGTCAGATGCTTTGCCTGGAGTCAATGCAAGAGGTGAGAATTCGGCAAGCAAGGCAACATGGAGACGAAGGATTTGTACGTTGACGTATGTTTTCTCGTTAAATACGGATACTTTTTAATGGTCATTATCTTTCCATCATTGTCTCAGATATTCTCTTGAGACAACAATTTAACAAGTTCCACACTCCTCGACGATGATCTTGGCGCTCGGGTTTCCTGAGCTGGAACCGTAACCCTCAATCTTCTTGACAATGTCGAGACCCTCGATGACCTCGCCGAAGACGACGTGCTTTCCGTCCAACCACTTGTACAGTTAGCGTAACTCGCGTAAGGGTTCCCAGAAACATACCGAGCATGGGACTGTGGTGACGAAGAACTGAGATCCGTTGGTGTTTCGTCCAGCGTTGGCCATGGAAAGCTGACCAGGCTTGGTGTGCTTGAGGGTGAAGTTCTCATCTGCGAATTTCTCGCCGTAGATTGACTTTCCTCCAGTTCCGTTCTGTCGGGTGACTAAGGTCATGTTAGAAAAGTAAGGGACAACAGATGGAAAGACATACAGTCTCCTCCCTGGAGCATGAACTGTGGGATCACTCGGTGGAAAGGTGACTTGGCGTAACCGAATCCCTTCTCTCCAGTGCACAGAGCTCTGAAGTTGGCAGCTGTCTTTGGCACAACGTCATCGAAGAGCTTGAACTTGATGGTTCCGACAGGGGAGCCGTTGGCAGAGACTTTGAAAAATACGTTGGACACTGAGATACATTAGCACTGTCGAATGATGACGATGAGAGCTCAGCATGAGCACTAAGCAGACATGGTTGGGAATTCCTCATGGCCTGCTAAGTGACCAACACATAGCACAGATCAGACTTACTGTTGACTGGTTTTTTTGTGTTTAGTGTAACTCGCAGGGTCCTGGTGGAACATCAATCATCGTCACCAAATTATTAGCCGAGAGAAGTCGATGGATGTCGGGTTAGGGTCTCCAATGACACAGCGATCAGCTCTCCCTGCCGAGGGGAGGACGTAGAGGACAGGACAATGAGCTAGTTGAATTACTGTCTTTTTAATAAGAAGTTCGTACGTTGCAGATGCTCAACATGCCGGTATGCCGCATCAAATTGCGAAACATCATCACCGGGCAGGACCCGAGCAAGGGTGAGACGAAATGAGTGCTACATCATCTACATACAAATGCCTTTGTTATGGCAGACCTTCTACTCAGTCTGCGTTTTCATCTATGCTTTCGAGCTCACTAGGAGCCTGAGATCTTGTGTCGTCCTCTTCCAACTCGTTCGAGAATCCGTTTGGTTGGCCTCCACTCACGTCGTTCTTCACATTGTCAATGACTTCCAGAATTCCCTGCAAAGATTCCTTCCAACTCGCCAGCTTGGCGGAGACCTCCTCCCACTGTTCATGTTCAAAAGTGCGGTTCGTGGCACGATGTACCATGAAAATGGCAGAAGGTTGCGACATCTTGCCCTCGACTAATTTACTCTTGATCGCCTCGATGATCCAGAGTTCGACTTCAACATCTGCAATTTCCAGCGCAGCAGCGATGTCTGCATAGCGCAATTTTCGGTTGTCCTGTCTCGCAGCTAGAGATGCTATAGTCAGGACCTTGAACTTGTGATCGATGATCTCCCTGGATACGGAATTGGTTGAGAAGAACGAGTCATTAGCCGCGCTAAAGGCCTTCAGTTCTGCAAAGTTGCCATTTGCGAGTGTCGTGAGTAATTCGAAGTGAGCAGGGCTGCTTTGCTGCAGAGCCTTGACAGGTTGCAGAACTAGCAGATCATCAACGATCAGACGATCTTCCTCGTTCAATACTGCATTGATAGTCGTTATCGTGAGATCGTTTGAATCGTCCTCCTCTGTAAAAGTCTCAACAGCTCGGATCAGATATTCTGTAGCTCTTTGCTCAGTCTCTGCCAAATCGCAAAGTTCAGCAACTTTAACATACACCGAGCGGGAGTCTGCTGGTGATGCACCCCATTCTTGAAGCGATTGTGATACGTCTTTGAACTTTGAAGCCACTAGATCGTACAATTTGTATTCCTTACATAGATCGAGTAAAGCCTGGAAGATTGGTAAACGACATCGGGATGGTGAAACGTTGAAAATCGTTGTGAGAATGTTGTAGGTGATGCTGGGACCGTTCATAGCCGGAGGAGGCGTCTTGAGGTTCGAGAGCACTGTCGGCAGATGGACAGACAGGTCATCGGCGGACAATATTATATGTATCAACAAGTTGTGCGATGGCTCGAAATCTAATGTGAGGTTAGTACCGAAACAAGTCCTAGCGCGTGACTAATTGCCAACCTTTTTCGCTAGAATGTCCCAGAGCCTCGCTGGACTGTACAACGCTTCTGATGGCAGCTTCCTTGTCATCCTGCTGCAGTGCCTGTTCGACAGCCTCCTGTACCTTTGACTCTTCTTGCGAAAGCGAGTCAATGAATGTTGCTAATTCATCGATTTGATCTTCGAACGATCCATCGACGACCAACATGCTCTGCAGAGTTGATGCTGCGCCTGTAGCCTGCTGAATGAGTGGAGGGAGAAAGGGCAGAGGGAGGCAGAGTGTCTCTCCAGCGTGCTGATGCTGCCTGGCTGCCTGCTGTCGTCCTTTTTCCATCAAAAATCTCGGGCGGTCCAGGCACGTGAGCGCGTGTCTCGATTGGTCGCTCGCGCAGGCGTTTCCGTGCATCTTCGCGCTTCTCCAACAAGATTCCTCCCAGCGACCGGTGGTCCAGTTGCCTGCCGCCTGGATCTTTGCTACGCATACGGTCGAGACTGAAGGCTTCGCGTTGTCGAGTGGAAGTTTCCACTCCAGAACAAGCGTTGCTTCCTGGCTGCATCTTGGTCATCGAGACCCGGTAGGCTGTAGACTTTCACGTTCTAGCGCATGAACGGCAGGACGACGTAAGAGAACGCAGGATCCGCACCAGAAGGAGATGTCCAATGGGGTCCCTGGCAAGAGACTGGGCTTTGCCAGCTTCTTCGCCAACGCCAGTGAGGCGACTGCCGATGTGCCATTACCCGTGAGAAGTCCCTCCCCATCTGGTCGTGCGACCGTGTCCTTCTCCAAGAAGCTACAAAGCCCCAGCCTAGGGTCGCCAGCCTCGACCACCAAGGGTCATCACACACCTCTACCTAGGACCTCTGCGTCATCTTCTGCACGAGAGAGGCCAGGCGGTGCTCACAGGACATCTTCTAAAAAGCGCAATTACAAGTGTATCGTGGACCCGGATCTTGACAAGCACGCACCGAAAGGATCTAAGCCAGTATTTCGATACGATGGACAGCGCGTAAGTGATACCCGTGAAATAAGCTCTTAGCAGCCGACTTAATTCTCATAGGATCCTCCATTACACGCCCAAGACCCGCGCAGCGGCCGTGACTACACGACAAAGGTTACAAAGGGCAAGAAAAAGTACAGGCCAGAAGTGCAGAGACTCAAATGGGAACATGACGAAAATTCCGTAGGACCGGACCCTCCGGTCTCCATACTGGTCTCGCAATTGTCGGCGCTTACGACGAGTAACGAAGTCGCACTGCAGTTCCGTACCTTTGGCGAACTGGCAGAGACGAAGGTTCAGGTCGATCCCTCGAACGGCTCATCATTGGGAATCTGTCAGATAGTGTATAGGAAAAATCGAGCTAATTTCCATGCTGCTGCCGAGGCTGCGAAAAACGCAGTACAAAAAATGAATGGTGTACGCTTGGGCGGATGCGTGATCAAAGTTGAACTCGACGACGAAGGGAGATTATTCGAGCAGAGATTCAAGGACATTGTAGACGAACGCGAAGAAGCACGAGCGCTGGCAGCTTCGGCTGCTAAAGCGCAAGCGTCCCGGGCAAAGCATGAAGCTTCGACCACGTCAGGGAACGTCCCGAAAGGTCCAAAAGCAATGCATCGAACAAGTACCACAGAACGATCTGAAAGTCGAGATCGCGACACAAGGGATGATCGAGAAGATCGAGTTGTCCGAGAACGACCGGAACCAAAGAAATATGGCAAAGACTCCAGGAGCCGAGATTCCTCAAACATGTCCTCAAGTGCTAGCGAGACGAATAGGAGATTGGGTCATTGTGCATACATTTTCATTTCTGGAAAAGTCTTACCTCTTCACAAAGTGACCGCAAAAGAGCTTCACTTGCATTTTTCGGGCAAGAAGCACAAGGATATCTTCACCGATAATTATGGTTTCTATGTCGTGTTCGACACTGATGACTTAGCGAGCCATGCTCATCGGACAATGGACAGATCAACCTTTCTAGGCTACAGACTCTTTATGGAACTGCATAAAGCCAAAAAGTCACCGGCTATGCTAGATGAAAAGCCTTTGGGTGGTGCATTCAAAAAGACATTCCAACCTGTGCCAGCTATGGTCGACCCCGTAATGGAGACGACGAATCGACTGATAAAAGAATTACAAGACGTGTTTCTGCGGGATATACGAAGTCGTGTCGCCGGCCCAGCTCTCCTAGAATTTCTTGATCCGGCGAATTTCCTTCATCTGAACGTTGATCAGAAAGTCTTATCCCCAAAGCCAAAGAACCGCATAATGCCAGCCTCTCAGGCAATAGTTTCTGTTGACAACGTCAAAAATGAGAAGAGTTCAAATGAACCGAAGAACAAGAAACTGGCCGATGTCCTCATGAATATGCCACGCTACAAGAAAGAGAAAGCCAAAGTTAAAGACAATGGTCGAATGCAACTCAACCACAGAATGGACCATCACGCAATGCTCTCTGATGCATCTGATGCATCTGAAGATGACAGTCGTGATCGTCAGTCCGACCGACCGTCCTCGGTCGCTCCGAGCTTAGACTTTGAGGAAGACGGCGACACGACGCCAATGCGTCGCATCAAGTCGAAGGTAAAGGCAAGAAAAATAGTACAGAAGAGAGCCATCGATTCGAGCCTCATGTCAGATGATTCCTCGGATCGTGAAGATTCGAATAACGATCGGTCGAGAAGCAATCGCGATATCCTTGTATCAGGACACAACGAGGACGGCAACGACGAGAAACTAGATGTGGCAAGAACCACTGCCAAGCGTCATGAAATTGACTTCACCTCTAGTAGTGAGGACGACGAGCCCACGAGTCGAAAGGATAAATTCGACAAGGGTCGAGAGAGCACGATCAGGAAGGAGCCGGAGGAAACAACAAATGGTGACAAACCACATGAAAATGGCTACGATCTAGATCAAACGATGTCTGACGCTGTCGAACCCGACCAATCACAGAACCTGGACGTTAAGGCGTCCAAGGCAAATGGAAAGAAAGTCAAACGCCGACCTGTCAAGATTGAAAAGAAGGGCAGAAAACTTGTCCGACAAGAGAGTCCGGTTGCGATTCAACCCGATACAGCTGAAGATGCCTCCTCCGCGGAAGGTGCCAGCAGCGAGGAGGAGGAAGGCGTCGACGATACAAACGCCATAGTGGAAGATGAAGACGATGTCGTGCTCGACATTGACGGTCTCCAAAGTATCGTAAAGGATCTGGAGGATTTCGATTTGCTGCGGGAAGTGATGCAGGACACGATTCCTGCTGACGTCAAAGACATCGGCTTATGGGCGTGGCGACAGAAAGAGGCCAAAGCTGCGCATGCAGATGGGACGAAAGGTGTCACCAAACAAGTGAAAGACAGTGGCTACAGTCGTGTCAATGCTTCTGGATCAGCTCGGACTGAAGGATACTACGCAATCCCAGATATTGAGAAATCTTACTACTTACCCAACAGGAATCGTGCTGTCGTGACTGAGCCTGGGGTGGGAAATAGCAGCTCACGTATGAATCGAGCAAATAATCGACGTCAAGCGGCAGGAATCGAGGCACAACGGCAAAGTCTCGAAGCACAAACGGACCTGCTTCGCTTCAACGCTCTGAAGTCGCGTAAGAAGCAACTCAAGTTCTCGAGGTCAGCTATCCATGACTGGGGACTCTATGCCCTGGAGCATATCGAGCGAGGGGACATGGTCATCGAATATGTCGGGGAGATTATTCGTCAGCAGGTCGCGGACCATCGTGAGAAGCGTTACGAGCGCCAGGGGATCGGCTCATCCTATTTGTTTCGGATCGATGAGGACACCGTGATAGACGCCACGAAGTGCGGCAACATTGCCAGATTCATCAATCACTCTTGCGATCCATCGTGCACCGCGAAGATCATCACCGTCTACGGTCAGAAAAAGATTGTCATTTACGCACAGCGTGACATTGGGCTGGGAGAGGAGATTACGTATGATTACAAGTTCCCTCTGGAGGACGAGAAGATTCCTTGCCTATGTGGATCCGTCATTTGTAGAAAGTATCTCAACTAGGACAGAATCCTATCATTATGTGGCAAGAAAGTTCTATGTCCTCTGGGCTGTCCGAGAACGAGAAGTGTGTGCGGAGATGCCGGGGGTCCGATTTCGCCACACGGACCGAAGTTGTGGCACACCACTCACGTGCTCGCAACACTTTTTCCTCGGTCTGGAAGTGAGGGATCAAAAAAGATGCAAGTTATTCGAAAGGAGTGAGAGACGAATCGGCGATTTGCGATGGGCAAGGCGAAAAAGACGAGAAAGTTTGCGCAGACGAAGCGGGTGATCAGCGCGAAAGACAATAGGGTCAAGAAGGAACCGAAAAAAGACGATCGTCGTCGGGACGCTAATGGGGAACTCATTCGGGAGATACCTCAGGTCGCATCGTCGCTGTTTTTCCAGTTCAACGAGTCATTACATCCGCCGTATCGCGTGTTGATTGATACCAATTTCATCAATTTTTGCATCAAGAATAAGATTGATTTGGTAAAGGGCATGATGGACTCGCTCTACGCTAAATGTATACCGTGCATTACGGATTGCGTGTTGGCGGAACTGGAAACGTTGGGGTCCAAGTTCCGACTCGCGTTACAGATTGCAAAAGACCCACGGTTCGAGCGGCTCACTTGTTCGCACAAGGGAATCTACGCGGACGATTGTCTCGTTGACAGGTGCATGCAGTCGAGATGTTATCTCGTGGCGAGCAACGATTTACATTTGAAGCAGAGAATCAGACGCATCCCGGGCGTGCCTATCCTCTACGTCGGCAACCACGTCATCAAAGTCGAACGATTACCGGATCTACTATAAACACGACGGCATCTGACCAATTTTTTGCAATATTTACATTTCAAGTGCGTTTGGGCGAAATACATAGCGGTGCATTACAATTTCTTTTTACATCAACTCAAATTTGAGACTGTGCGTACGGTCGTGTGCCGTGAAGTGTTCCGGCGACGTGAAGTGTCGGAAAAACCTCGCGGGCGATGGATCATCATTACAAAAAATTGTCACGAGACATGCAATGATCGTATTACTAGTACGTAGTACAAAAAGGAAAGAGCGTCGTTGACCACATGGCATTTTTCGCAGTGTGTGGACTTCAACCAATTAGGCGAGAAAATTTCAAATCGGCACCATGCACCTCAAAGGAATTTTGGATTCCGCGAATTGCTCATTCCAAAAAAGTCAAAAGAGTACGGGAAAACAAAAAAAAAAGGTGGCAGAAGTGCCGAGGAATGACGTTGACGGCTAGATCCGGGCAACACCGTCTTAGCTACGCCCAGCCAAAGATCGAGAGCCACCCACGCACGCACGCACAAATAAGCGGGCCAAGGTTCCATTTCTTCAACGGTTCTTTGGGTACCCGAAGCATGCGCGCTAGCGCCCAGGAATGACGAGTGAAAGAAGACACCGGAAAATGTGAAATTTGAACGAAAACGAGAACGAGCAAGAGGCTGTGAGCAGCGCAAATTGGATGGTCATCTGAATCGTCATATGGATGAGAGAGGGGGAGATGAAAATTAGCCAGACAGCCTCGTACACAGACAAACAAAAAGAGAGCTCGAAATTTTCTCCCATGTCATATGCTGTATACGTACATGGCCTGACGTCGATCATCCATCGTGCTTGACAATGCGCAAAACTCTTCACAGTCCCCTAGAGTCTGCAATATGACTTGTCACTAAAATGAAGCCTGGAATCTGGTACAAAATATAGTATACCTATGGTACAGCTGGTTGTGAATGTACAGCCAAGAGCGGGTTCAAGAGGCGGCGGTGGCTGCGGCGGTGCCGCAAACGATCGGAGTGAGGTCAGCTTATATAGGCGAGGCAGGTCTATGACCTCATCTTCCGCGCCGATCCTTCCGATTTGCCCGTATATATAGTCTGCCTCCGATCCGTCCATCACTAAACTAGTTGCCTTATTTCTCATCATGTCTCTGTTTGAAAAGAGATCTGATACTCTCGTCACCAATGCCGCTTACAGTTCCGGAGTGGAGCACTTGACCGACTGGGGCAGTGATTGGCTCTGGGCGGTGTTCTCCGTGATGGCACTCGCTGCCATTGGATTCGGAATTGCGTCGATGTTTAAACCTGCAGGGGAGCGAACATTCTACTACTTGAACGTCGCCATCTTGACGACGGCTTCGGTCGCTTACTACTCTCTCGCGTGCGACTTTGGACTCGTCGCCATCTTGACGGAGTTTGACCACCTGCAGGGTCAGAATGTCGGCCGTCAGGTCTCGTACGTGCGATACATTGACTGGTTCGTCACGACGCCGCTGCTCCTCGCGGAACTCCTCCTCACGTCAGGCATGCCCACGAACCTGATCCTCTCCGCCATCTTTGCCGACGTCGTCATGGTCGTCACGGGTCTCGTCGGTGCACTCGTCGCCACGTCGTACAAGTGGGGATACTTTGCGTTCGGCAACTTTGCCATGTTTTACGTCTTCTGGCACATCTTTTCCGGATTCAAATACGCCGCGCGAATCGATAAAAAGGTCACTACGGCATACACGTTCCTCTCAATCTGGCTCATGGCCCTCTGGATCGGGTACCCGATCGCATGGGGACTCTGCGAGGGTGGAAACGTCATCTCCGTCAACGGCGAGATGGTCTTTTACGGTATCCTCGACTTGCTCGCCAAACCAGTCTTTGCCATCATGTCAATCATCCTCCACTCCGGCATCGACGAACACTGGCTCGGACTCAACAATGAGCCCAGGATGAACGAGATTGAAGCCGAGCGAAAGTACAGAACCGGAGAACCGAGACGTGAGAAGGAAACCCTCGGTCTCGACCGACACGCCGATCACTACTCAAACACAACCTCCACCCCCCCAGCAGCAGTACACAACACCTATGTCGCCGCACCCGCTACTTCTACCACACACCGTGCCACTGGAACCGGCGCCGGTGTCGCCGCACCCATCGACGGTACTACCACCAACACCACCACTACCTACTAAATTTTCGCTCGCTTCACCCAAACCTCCTCATTCACGATTGATGATGAAATCTATACTTTGATTGTTGGTAGCGACACTCTTAATAGTCTAATATATTTGTTTCACGCAACATTCATTTATTTTCACTGATAGTTCTGCCGTTCAAATATCACAAGATCAAGATCATAATAGGAAACTTCGATAGTGCTATATAAATCGCTATGCTCGCCAGTCGTTTTTTGAAGTCTTCATTGTAAATTAAAATATGCTGCAAACATGGGTTCGTGTGCCAACTCTGCCTTGGCGAGGTAGTAGGCATGTAGGAGCAGTAATGGGAACCGTCCGCAAAAGTAGTTTAGGAACCCACTCGGTACCGAACCGAGTGCGTTTTGTACATTCTCCGGCAAGTCCTGGTAGTGATGTTTCTTGTTCCTCAAGGCGCGCAACAGGTCGAGGATCGAGGCGCCATTGTATTTCCTGTACTTTCCAAGGTTGTCGATAAAGTTCCTGTCCAATTTCGCGTACCAGTTGTCGTTCACTACCTCGCTCGATCCACTTTCGAGCATGAGTAGCAGTGGGCTCGGCGGATCTCGCTCCTCTATCTCGAAGCGATCAGAGACGTCGAGCAGGAAATTCAACCTCCTCTCCGCGTTCCAGAAGAATGGATGTCGAAGGACGGTCGTTGCATCGGGTCGCGCCTTCGGGTCTTGTAGGATCATCTGTCCAATCAGATCCTTGGCGAGGACTCCAATGTCCCCGAGAAGGTCGAGGTGATCCAGATTGAATCGATTCCTGATGATGTTGGCCTCGCGCATGTAGCGGTCGCCAAACGGATGCGCTCCATTCGACAAGACATAATAGAATACACAGCCCAGGGAGAATATATCGATCGCACGACTGACCTTTCTAGGTGTTCCCGTACCATTTGCCTGACTCGTTGATTCCGATGTGCTTCCCTCCCTGGGAGTGATGCTGACGTCCACGCAGTCGTCCACGAGCAGCTCAGGCGCTCGCCAGCCGGTGGTCCCCGCTGCTTGCGCAGTCGTCGCTCGGAAACTGGATTGATCTGCGTCGAGCTTTTTGCAGAGGCCAAAGTCCGAGATGACGAGGCGAGCACACTGACCTGTTGTGCTGCGACCGATGGACTTCCGGGGCGGATTGACGAGGATGTTTTGCGGTTTGAGATCTCGATGCACGATCTTTAATGAATGTAAATATTGTATACCGAGTGCCATCTGTTGGATGATACTGACTACGTCGTTCATCGTTTCAATGAGGGACTGGAACTCGTTCGGTCGCTCGGTCACCTCGGCAAGCGATGCTGTGCACAGTTCGAGCGCGATGTACAGGAACCTCTCGTTTTCCTGCTTACAGTAGTACCGAATAACGTTCGGATGATCGTCAGACTCTTGTAATAGAACCACCTCGTGAGACGCAATGTCGTAAAAGTCCAACAGCATTCGCTTGACTGCGACATCGCGCCCCTCAAATGAGCCCTGGTAGACGATGGTCCCATGACTGCCGTAACCAAGAATCTTGTCTGTCACACTCAGAGAATTGATCTGCAGAGGGTACGTGGAATCAACCCCGGGCAGTGGTTTTGCAGGCATCGTCTTGATGATCGTCGGAGCATCAACATTATCCAGTGTCGCAAGACCTTTGTTTTCGGACCCTTCTGCTTCCTCATCCGCAGCTTTTTGCGCAGCTTCTCGCACTTTCTTACCACCGCGACTTCCACGCTTGCGTTTTGCTTTGGTAGGACTTTCGGCAACAGGAGCCGTGACTTGGGATTCGATCGTCTCGGAATTCAAGGGCAGGTCTGGCAAGGCCTTTTCGACGGAAAGCGAGACTTCCTGTCCGTCTAGTGTTTCGTCCAGAGGGATGATCGGATCAGTTGGCATTTGGGCAAGGTCGCTTCCGTCGGCTGACCTGCTTGAGATAGACTTTCTGTCAACAGTCGCAGGATGGGTCTCCATTCTTCTTCGCACAATGAAGTAGACTGTCATGAAGATCGTCAAGCACGTCAGAAGCAATTTCCCGATAGATCTCCCTGTGGAAGAAGTGTTGTCTGTAATCAACCTGGTCTCTGGCGTCGCGTCCTCGATCGTGAGCAAGTGACCGGGTGACTCTGGCTGCTGATTCGTCAATCGATTGTGTGTGTGTATACCCAGCAAATCATCAGCAGAACCGACGCCGGTGCCTGCGCTCCATCTCGAAAGGGGCGCGCCACTCACTAGAGGACACTTTGACGCAGAAAGTGCGAACCAGTCTCCAGCTTCGGTCTTACCGACATATGTCGAACCGTCTCCATCGACATAATTCTCGTGGCCGGACTCGGCGAAATGGGGATCTAGAGGCTGTGCGACGAGTGCGACAGCTTCTATCTCCGGGGGTGAGCCTCGCGTAGAAGGAGCTTGCTGGTGGAGGACATCATAGACCCGTACTGCTGGTGCGGTCAGGTCCCTGAACCATACGGCATCATTTGTCTCCGTCTGATGCGCAATGATCTTTCCGTCGTATAGAGGTGATATGTACTTGCCATCGAACGTGCCGGCATACTGTCGTTCGAGGTCCACATCGATCGTGTTGGGCACCCACTCGGTATAAGTGACGTTCCAGAGAGTTGCCGCACCGTCAAAGACCGTCAAGGTGTACGTGTTCCGACCAATCTTCAGGATATCCTTGGCATTGAGATCAGCGACGGTACATTCATGGTCGTCGTCCAACTCGTCCAAGCTATCACGAGTCGGGCACTTGGGAGCCTTTGTCGAAGTGTACCCAAATCCGGAACCGTATGCTTGCAAGACGTTCCCGTTTTTTGGGTCAATCGAGTACAGGGTCGTCCTCCGCTCTCCCACGTAGACTTTGTCGTCGCCCGGAACGGTGAACGGGGAATTCTCCACGAGTTGCTTGATGCCGAAGGGCAGCTTGTAGAGACCCTCCTTGGTGTTGAAGGTGTAGAGGCAGCCGTCGTCGATGGGCTCGACGATCCAGGTGTCGCGCTGGCCGTCAAGGACAGAGTCGTTGTAAGTGGCAGCCTGGACAGACTTTATTGTGGCATCCGCACTGGCTATCGTCCACCTCGTCTCCCCACTCTCCCTCTCCAGCGCATGGAGGCTGCCGTCGAGCGTCGCGACGATGGCGATGTCCGACAACTTCCAGTCCTTCAGCGTCCGCCGATTCCACGACCATGCCGCCCGTGAGCCTGTAGGCAGCGCGGCCGGCGCCGCAGTGTTCGTGGTGGCCGGCTGAGGCCGGCGAACGACGAGGTCATTTATACTCCTCTGGCCAGCGACTATCACGAGGCTGTGGAGAAGGATGCACAGAAGCAGTATCGCCGACAACATGCGGCCGCGCGATATCAATCCAAACCCGATTACCCTATGGTCCAGGGAGGAGGGAGGGGGAACGCAGAACTGCTGGCGACGGACGAGCCAGGAGAAGACAGATCCCCCCCCAGTCGTGTGAAGACGAGCGTCCAAGCCCAAGAAACCGTTCTCAAGGTGGGCCGGGATTTGGTGGGTGGGCGCGCGCAGGCGATTGCTTAGGAGCTCTGCAGAGCACCAAATTAAAAGCACGTACTTTACACTCAAGTCTCAATCAGCCCCCTGTAGGTGGCCGTCAGGTTGATTGTGGTGAATGAGGATTGGATGGAAGTTGGTATTTTGAAAGTATTCTACAAGAATCTAACTACTTACTCTTGGCTAGTGTTGTGGTAGGACGATCTGGGAGATCGTGAGTAGGCCACAGATGAGTTCGAGGTGTTGCGCAGGGAGAGACCCTTGAGCGAGACGGAGGCGTTGTTGGCGACAGACATGGCCCGTAGTCTGATGCTTGGTCTGCTAGTCGGCCCCGCCGCTCGGGAGGAGGCTTCGGACAGCAAGGAGCTATCCTCTGATGACCGGGTGTCGCTTTCGAGACGGGGGTTCGTCGCCAGGGTACCGTTCGTCAGGCTGAGCTCGGCGATGTGTACAGACATGATTATCTGACGATCCCGAAAGTTCTGCAGGAGGTCTGTAGGGTCGCTGTCGGGCGCTATCAGTGTCCCCAACCGCAGGCTCCACGAATGGTACCAGCTCTTCTGGACGGACAAGAGTCCGCCGGTAATTAGTGTCATAGCCTTCATGGCAGTATCAAGAAATATCGGAAGTTCTTGGATCAGGGTGTCGTTTAGTTGTGTGAATTGATCTGCCGACTCGACGGAACTCCTGTCCAAGGTGACCCCTTTGGACTTCGCGATTCGATTGCGGTGAAAGTCCTCTAGCCTGCGATCACGTTCCGCCATGATCAGAGCCGGATTCTTGTATGCTGCTTCCAGCACGGATATGGGCTGAAAGACCTCGCGCTCAAGGTTGTGAGTCAGCTCGATCAACGCGCCCTGCTGTAGATCCGAAACGGCAGTGGGGTACTCTTCCCATTCGACGGCAGGAGGGAACCGAGACGGTGGAGCATCCTGAGTTTGTGCCACCTCATGAAATGCTGCCGAGAGACCCGCATGATACTCAAGGGAGGATGTCATCGCTGAAAGCCAATCTTGTACGTCCGCCTGCAGAGATTGCAGTACATCCTGTTGGGCACGGAATTTCCCCACCAAGCCGTCGTACACGGCATCTGTAGCCTGATATAGATCTTCGTCCAAGCCTGCATGTTGTTTGAGTTTGGCCGTCCGCCGAGTGAAGGTCTTTGCGATACCGCCAAAGTCACCGCGCTTCTTATTCGCGGCCGCGATCGAGTCGACCAGATCGCGACGCGTCTTCACGTTGTTGATGTTGTCCGCTGTCAAGAGCATCTCCTTGAGGGCAATTTCTATTGCATAGTAATCTGCATGCGATTTACTCGTAGCTTCCAACAATGAAGATAACAAAAGCGGATACTTCAGGACTCGCTGAACGGGCTTGATCAGAAGCGAGGGAAGATCCCAAGCAGTGGTCCGGTCAGTCGGATGGCGCTCGGAGAGCCAACTCTGAACGGCCGGATCTTGGGATACCTTTTGCAGGCATGCAGCAGCTCGTTCGTGTGTCGAACAATAACGAGAAAAGACCTTTGAGAGACGATTCATGAATTGCCCGAACACCGTTCCAATTACGGTTTGCGCATCCTCGAGATGCAGCACCTCGAGCGAGGTGGCCTCACTGAAAAGAATGGCGGAAGCACCTATACGCAAGTCCAGTGCGAAGTCACGGGAGAAGGCCATAACAGGCTCGACTCCATCGAAAATCTGCCGGGCGTCGTCTGGATCGAGTGCGGAACAATCGAAAGTCTTGTGCTGATACTCTTCTACGACGATGGCGAGGTCTTCCGAGAACGAAATCTCGGTCAACACGAGCTCTCGCAGGATGGCCTGCCTTCGCTTCAGCAATCTGAGTATCTCGAGATCCTCGAGAGAGAGTCCATCGGTTTCAACCAGCGAGACGAACGAAGCATGGGGAGCTGGCGATAACGCCGGCGATCCGAAGGACCGTCTGTAAGAATTACGCAGGGACGCGGCGGACGCGGCGCTGTGTCTGCGAGGATGCTCCCTAGGGCTCTCTACGTGTAGATGGCAGTCTGGCAAGGTAGGCAGATTCTTTGTATCGAGGCGACTGTTGGACATCTGCCGCTGTGACCGCGCTCGCCTCGGGTTCGTAGGCGGCAATCCAGATCGGTTGGCATGCGAGATAGCATTTCGGATCGTCTCTGGATATCCGGAACCAAGAGCAGGATCCTCGAGACTCGATATGATGTCCTGAAAGCTCTGCGTCGTACAAGAGGTTGACGCGGACCGTCGACCCACCGTCCTGTCGTTGGGATCCTCGTCCTCATCTGAATCCTGCAAAAGCAGCGAACGCCCGGCGAGCGGTTTCCGAAGCGTCTGGGAACTGAAGTTGCGCCGCCTCCCTCTGATGGTCCGACTGGCCGCCGGGTCGAGGCATGTCTCGAGACTATTATCTACCATAAGATCCCGACTCACAACGCATGGGACTGCGACATCTACGCAAGAGTCCTCAATACCTTGCGCGCTAATAGGACTCTGGAAAGGAGACTTGGAGAACAAGCTCGCCAAGCTGTAGGGGATTCTTCCGGGGGAGGGTGTGGCAGGGACGCTTGTGCGAGAGGAAGTGTCGCGTACGGAATTGAAATTGAAACTCGAATTTGAAAATGAAATCGAATCTGGAGAAAAGCGTACACAAGCGCCTGGACGCGCCCTCATGGATCCAGTCACCCTGGTGCGCAGGGCTGCACACAAGGACTCTATATGCTTCCTCGGATCTGTCTGGGCATGGGGGTCGCCCATTGATGGACTCGACTCGGACGCGGGCAGGCAGGCAGGATACATCAATGGTAGCTGAGGTCTTTATATATATACCTACGTCGCGCACCCGAACCCTTTGTTCTTTGAAATCACAATTTCGCTTTGACCACCAATGGGTCGTTGCGGTCCTTCAGGATCCTCCGCAGGATCTTACCCGATGGGCTCTTCGGTATAACATCCAGGAATATGACGCCGCCCCGCAACTGCTTGTGCTTCGCCAGCTTTGACCCGACAAAGTCTATGATCTCTCGCTCGAGCTTCCTGTCCGCCTTCACCCCTTCGCGTACCACTACATAGGCACGCGGCAGCTCTGTCGCCTGAGCTTCGTCGTGGATGCCGACGACACCGACGTCAGTGATCTGGGGGTGAGTGAGCAGCAGTCCCTCCAGTTCGGCAGGGGCAACCTATTACCGGTCAGTCAAGAAAGAAGTTGGGATGCTCTCGAGCCACGTACCTGGAATCCCTTGAACTTGATGAGCTCTTTGACACGATCTGTGATATAGAGGCAAGAATTTTCATCGAAATGGCCTACATCGCCTGTCTTGAAGAAGCCGTCGGGCGTGATGGCGTTCTGTGTCGCTTTCTCATTATTGAGGTAACCCTGCATGACGCCAGGACCTTTGAACCAGATCTCCCCGTCCTCGCCGACACCCAACTCCTTCCCATCCTCGCTCATTACCTTGGCGATCATGCTAGCTCCCAATCCACCAACGCTGCCGGGCGTGTTCTTCCAATTGGTCCAAGTTTGGGAGTTGCTAGTCGGGGAGGTTTCAGTCAGGCCATAGCCTTGCTTGATTGGGATGCCAGTGGCCTGCATTGCTTCAGCTGCTAGAGTTGCACTCAGAGGAGCCGCTCCAGAATTTATCATTCTGAGAGAGCTGATGTTGTATTTCGACACCATCGGATCCTTTGCAAGTCGCAAGATGATGGGAGGCACGAGATGACAAAAACTAGTTTCATCAGCAACATTCCTTTCCAGAAGAGCAACCATCGCTACCTTATTTTGTATTGCTCCACACTTTGTAGGAATCTAGCCAGATCGAAAGCCTGGTGCACGACGATCTGTACTTGCTGTCGTAAGCATTGCTGTACAATGCAAGTCAAACCAAAGATATGATAGAACGGCAGGATGGCTCCCATGACGTCCTTTCCAGGTACCAATTCTTTGCCGTCAAAGTCGTAATTTGACTGTATGTTGGAGACGATGTTGGTGTGTGATAACATGACCCCTTTCGCCAGACCCGTTGTGCCGGACGAATAGACAAGATACGCGAGGTCATGTGCAGGGTCGATTGAGCTCATTCTTGAAAATCCGATTTCTTTATTCGGGAGTAGAGATCGCCACGGCCGAGCACCTTGGGTATCATCCGAGGAAAAGGTGAAGATGGCATCACTCGGAATCCCCACTTCCTTGGCTGCAGGTAGCGCTACCGACAACAAAGCGGGATGAATTACACATGCACGCGCGCCAGAGTCCTTTAGTTGGTGCACTAATTCCTTCGTCGTATAACTTGGATTGGCTGGAGTGACTGTACCAGCAGCGAGTAGTGTCCCGAAAAGAATTACAGGGAAATCAATCACATTCGGCGAGAAGACGCAGAGCACGTCATTCTTCTTCCACTTCAGCTTCTCGACAAGACCCTGTCCAAATCTCATCGAGAGGGACCTGATATCTTTGAACGAATGAGAAGTTCCCGTGATGGCATCTGAGATGTACGGACGATCGGGCATGTCTCGGTCGAGCAAGAACTCTGGTAAGGTCTGTTTCGACACCACCATATCGGCAAAGTTGGACTTGAAAATCACCATGGCGTCGCAAATCGATTGATGAGTCGAGTCGTTGACTGCCTACGTTCAAGACTGGCCGATATCCTGGCGTAGCAGAGGAAATCTGGGGAATATGTACCAAACGGCCAGCGCGGAATGTGCGCTGCGCCGGAACCTGGAGAACCTTTCGGCTTCTGCCGCGCAAGCCGACGGGTCTTGTGGAGCGTCCTCGGCTGTTATTGTCGCTAAGCAAGGTGTCTCTTGAACCTCTGTGTTGCCCTTCCAGAGTTACATCAGACTCCAGGGTCTGACAAACAGCTTCTGACGTACAGCAGCAGCACGGCAGCAGATCCTATCAGCAGCGAGCGGAACAGTAAAGCTGTCAAGAATTCCTCCGCCAGAAAGGCTGTTTTTAGCTTAATAGGTCGTCAGCTTCTCATAGATTTGAAAAAATGCACGGGCTTAGCATACCTCCATCACACCGAGTTTCCGTTGGAAAGAGTGCAGCACTCGCGTAGGCTTGGAAGTCGACCTTGATCTGTCTTCGTTGCCAGGGTCTGACCCTGAACCACCTGTCGATCCACTTCGCCGCGTCCTCGTCCTCGTCCTCGACTTTCTATACCCTGAAGGACGTTCCCGATCGTCCTTTTGCGCAATCAGTGCCAACGACAGGATGAACAGCAGAAATCGCGCTGGTGCAATAACATATCGTTGAAGCCACGTCGGCTCTTCCGTGTCTGGCAATCCACGTGAGAGTTCTCCAGGGGGACCCATGCGCAGTTGGGTTCACAGGGCACTTCAGTGTATCTTGGGTCACGTAGCGGTCCCGACCTGAAGTACGATGAGAATCATGGTCGAACAAGCTCGATGCGAAGCAGGAGAATGGAAATGAACAGGTTCCACATCCAACGAAGCGGAAGATCCCGCCACTTCCCGTACGCTCGCCTATATATTAATTCGGCCAACCTCTACGACTTCTGACTGTGACTCTTCTGTAAAGATGGATTCCAGCTCATAGAACTGAGAACGTACTCACCTCGTTGCCATTAGAGAGCATATCTGACCAATCGTGCGCACGAGATACTCCGACAAATCCATCACATCAGACTCATTCGTCCTTCATAATTAGCCGCTACGCCACACAATACTTGTACATTCAGGAGGAAAGTAGACGTTGGTTACTACTCGAATTTCGTCGACGGGATCATGATGACTCGTCGATTGCCTCTGAACTTGTGCAGAAATGCGTCCGTCATGTCTCACATACCGACGGTCAAGGCCGGTCGTTCGTACGCCTCGATAGCAGAGAAGTACCAGGAGAAACTCAAGCAGAGAGCTGCAGCGTACGTCGCATTCAAGAACGAGGCATCGGGCAAGCGTAATGACAAAGGCAGTGAGGGAATCAAGGGTTCCAATGCAATTGAGCAATTGAGGGCCAAGTACAAGCAACGAGTGAAGGAACAGGTGGCTGTCGAACGTCCGAAGAGCGCCGCCCCCACGATGGCGAAACTCGAGATTCCCAAAGTTCCAAAGAAGAGTCCAATCAAGTCCCTCTCGTCTTACATTGACGTCGAGAAGCTGAGATTACACGACGCAAAGGAGATTTCGCTCCTGTGGCGAGCAAGATTTGCGGATTCGGAAACGTCTGTATGTGCGGTAATTCCCAAGGACATATACTCCACAATCTACAAAACCGCCCGACACAACCCGATGTTTGTGCTGCCCCTCATGAGACCCGACCAAGGTGTGGAGATGCACTTCCTACAATGGATGTTCCCCAACGAAACGACGAGTCACCTGATGATCACATCCCTACTGGAGTACAAAATGAAGGGGGAGTACTCTCGCCCTCACACCATCATCGCCCACCACACGGAACTCGCCGAAGAGAAAGGGCTCGTGTTTATGAAGGGCGACCTCACCGATTCGCGAGCTCTTGATCCACTACAGGCGACGTGGATGATCACGTTACTGCAACGATTCTACTGCCCCTCAACCACGGATCCTACTGCCGACAGAAGGAAGAAAATTCTCGAAGATTTCAACAAGGGCGTCGATCTGGATGTTGATGCCCTGTTAGAGGAGGCCAAGGCAGTGCCAGGCGCAGGCGAATTATAGACGTCAAAAAACCCATTTCCTGTCACTCGGTGTGTGTCATGCTGATCACGATCAAAGACAAGGCTGTACAACATCTGCATCCTCTACGATCTCAAAACTCCCGGTGGTCTGATCCAAGCTACTATATCCCGTTTGAGAGATTCTACTTCAGCCGGCTTATATTTCATCGACTGCGAACAGGCTAGCCATACAGCTCGCATATCCTGGCAAAAGTAGTGTAATTAGTCGTCGCACTCTCTAACCACAGCCTCCACTGCTGCATGCAGGTCCGACCATGCGTTGGCAAGAGATGTTGCTCGAGTCTCATTGAAGGCTCGCCGAATTTTGTTCGTCTCTTCATCAAACTTGGCAGCGTGTGTGGCAAGTCTTTTCTCCTGTGATTGGACTTGTGCTATTATGTCTTTTGCGACCGCTGAGATAATATCAAAAGTCACTCTCTTGCATTGTCAGCGCCAGTAAGTTCAGACGTCAAGGACGTATGACGTACATGGTATATGGGTAATGATGATCTATACAAGTCTTCCGAGCTTTTGCCTCCTCTATGTTCTGAGTCACATTGTGGTGTCTCCATATCCTCCGACCTCATGGATTGATTGTGTCGACTCTCAATTGGAAACGGGGTAGTTCTCACTTCTATAGCCGGCAGCAGACCACGTTTTTGAAGCTCTCCAGAAACATGATTTGTGGTGTATGGGGTTTTAGAACCCGCCAGCTGCTCGTACATAGGCAGATCTTTATATCCATCGTATGACGCCCTTCGCTCACGGGTGTCTTCCCTCATCCTCTTTGCTGTAAGTGCCGCAATATCCACATCGGAAGCGTGTATCACTGTCTCTTTCTGAATATCGCTGGTTGGAAGCACTTCGATCGAATAAAGTGGGAAATCCTGCCTCGAAGGCGAGCTTTTCAGTTTATTGCTTGCTGATTGAGACGCGGTCCGATCAATAGCAGCCTGGTCATGATTACTGACCATATGTGTCTCGTTCTTTTGCTCGACACTCTTTCGCGCGCCATACAGCAGGGCTGATTTGGCCTTGTTCCCAACCACACCCTGTGTCTCTGTAGCAGCGTTCAAATACATATTGGCACTATACGGGGGCACCAGAGTATCCGAGCCTTGCCCAAATGCATAATATTCGTCCATCTGGTCTTCCTTACGACCTTCCAGTGATTTCTTGGTGACTGCCTCATGAGCTTCAGATCGATCAGCAATAAATATCCTCGATCTGTCGTAGATGGCAGTGGCAGATGGACTCGAGGTAGAAATCATCTCGTGCGCCAGGTTCATAAATTCCGTGTCATTGCGCTTAGACCCGTTTCGTGTGAGAGAGATTTTAGTTGATATCTTGTGACTAGACTGTTCTGCAAGTACATCTCGCTCCTGAGATTTTGCAGCATGACCTATCGTATCTTGCATGTGTACAATGGCATTGTGCACCAAGAAAGGCGAAGTGACTATTCCCTTTGCGCCTTCTGTGGCATCCCTAAGTGTCGTGTCAACGAATTTGAAGATTGCTAATCCGTGAACCTACCATCGTACAATTTTGGGATGTCTGATCAAGTCATCATCAAGGAGCATGGCTGTTTCTACACTCTCTGTCGTCGTAAGCAATCCATTGAATCAGACATCACAGAACGTACTGTACGCACTGGCATGCTTACTCGAATCGTTTCTCACGGTCAGGCTTGATGCTGGTATGTCTTGCCTATCGTGAAAATGACTTAGTGTAAGCACTGTCGGATCTATTGATCGTACAGGTGTGATCGGTCTTGCTCTTCCAGTCCCATCCTCGACGCATGCCTCGCTGAGGTCAAAATGAACCACAGGCTCCGACTTGACTAGACCAGTCGATGTATTCAGGTTGACAGGTATAACACACTCTTCTGAGACAGCCGTCCCAGTAGAGAAGAGTACAGTACTTTCTCTCTTCTTCGGACGCTTGTCACGACTGGACTTGACGGATCTGAGATCTGATTTCTGGCATGTCGAAGACCTAGACCGCTTAAGAAGGGGTGATCTTGATTCGTGGCTATCTATTTCCTCATAATCGGTGTCATGAGAAGGATGTTCCTTTGGTGAATCTGATTCGATTTGACAAGCTACTCGTTTTGAATGTTCCCTTCTTTCATGTTGTCCAGACCCTTTTCTGCTCTGGGTGGTTTCAGCTTGTGACGACGCTCCTCTTATCCAAAGGCTCGACATCTTCACGTTATGTTCGTCATGGTCATTGGCCTCGTTTTGACCGTTAAGCACTCTCTCGATTGAGTTTTCTTTGGTTGCGGGATAAGGAACAAAGGAATCACTTGTGAGTAAGTCATTCGTAACATCGCGTTGTCCTGTAGCCGCAAGTTCTCTATCTTCGAATCCCCAGTCTGATGTGCATAGCAAGGTCAGATCAGATTCCATCGCTTGATACTCAACTCCATCTTGTGAATTGTGCGCCATTCCTCTTTCAAATTTGCCCAGTCCTAGCCCCTCGCCGTTCGGTGGATGATCAGAGGGAGTTTCATCCTCAATTGCGATATTTGAAGATGCTGTCTTTGCGATATCCTCTATGTGCTCATACCTTTGGACTTTTGTGAAAGATCGACATTTAGGCCGGGCCACGACATCCGCAATTGATCGTGACACCCTTTGGCTTTGTTGACAAGGTAGTATCAGCTCTCCTGACACAGCTTGCAAAGCTATATAGAAGGATCTGGTGGACTGTGGAGTGTCCATACAGAAACCTATCTGGCCATTACACTCATGGGACAGGCGAATGAGGTTGTTCTCTATCTTGAGAACGGAGATGCCAGTCAAAGAATATTCTCTTGATCGCTCGGAGAAGGTACCAGCTTCGCTATATTCAAGCTGCAGATGTGTGACAGTGACGACAGTAAAAGCACAATGAAAACTGACGTCTTCGCCGCCGATTGATAATCTGATCAACCGAAATGCTGGGAAAGCAGAGCCTTCGTTTTTGCGTTCTTCGTTGAGTAAGTAGAGCCAATCTGAAGGAGCCGAAGTTTGTCTCCAAGCTTCGAAAGCACGCACTAGTCCGTCTGTAAGCAGGTTGTTTGGAAATAAATAGGCCAATCGTCTTTTGATCTTGTGAGGGGCTGTACAATTTAGATGCAGGCACCATCATTGTCAACCTTGCTTGGACTCACGCAGGAGCTTGCAGCACAATCGACCCAAGCACTTGAAGAAAGACCAACTAGGGACCGTGAACATGACCCGTCCGATATCTCGTCTGATTTTCATTAGCTTCCATACAAATCCATCAGGAGAACATGCAGGTCGCATTCGCCTGTGTTGAACAAAGCGGTCTTGTTAGTAGTGTTGCCGACTATAGAAGCCTCGATGAGCTCTGCAGATGCTTGTCTATCACTCCAAGAGGTCTGTTCGTCGAGAAGAGTCCGAATAAGTTCTTTGAGATAGTCTGGAGATGATTCAGCTGACTTCTGTTCTGCTAGCCCGTTTTCCGTCATTCGCCAGTACCATAGCTATGCAGGCTATCAGTGAAGGCTGGGACAATAAGAACAACTTCCGAACCTTCAGCCTGTCAAGTATGTCGGTCTTCGCTTTACTTGGGCGAGTTCGTACCACGACACTAGTCAGCAAAGCAAGGTATTTCGATACCTTCTGGAGCGTCAAAATTGTTGGATTTCCGGCAAGAGACTGCGCAGCAATCTCGAGTGCACTCGTGTCGAGCCCCACAGGCTACAGCGATTAGATAGAACAAGGTATCGGGGCGCCAAAAATACACTTCTGTGACCTCCCGCCTGGTCTGAACTGTGAGTCTCGATAAAATGTCGCATCTGTAGTGAAACATCATGCTCGAGCCTGCGACGGTTAATAGATTTCCAGTGTGCACTGAGATCGGAAGCGATACGGCTCTGGTTCGGCCTCAAGTGTTTTTCTTCGACCTCTCTTCCTCGAAGGCTTCCAGGAATTCCAAATGTCCAGATGGGCTGCCAAACGGATGATCGCATCGTTTATATCCTTTTCAGTCATCCAGACAACTGCAAAGGCAGGGACCAGCGATGTGCGGAGTGCATGACTGGTCTGGGAAGCTCACGAATTGGTGTCCTGCAAATCTCTCAATTGAGACTTGTGGAAGGAGGCTGATCGCACTGACCTCCGTATGCATCGTGTCTACGATCACAGAAGGCGCGCCAGATCGGACCACAAGAGCTGGCACGTTCAAGAGTTACTCTGATGCTCTTCGGGTAGAATATGATCAGAGCGACAACGAGACATCAGCAAGCAGATAGTACATAGTAAAGGAGGCGTCGACGACCTTATGTTTTCGTCAGCAGTTTGGACTCACTGGGTGGTTGTGAAGTCTATCATATTTTGTTGCTAATGCTCTTGACCTTCCTATGCGCCATAAGCGCCGAATTAGAAAAGTAAATTTTACAAGAAGCCCTCGTTCAATGGGCCCAAGGGTGTCCACGGAGGCTCGAGTGCTGAGGTCAGACTAGGGTGCCCATAAGTCACACGTTGCTCCCGTTCTTCATCTACTGTCTGAGACGTTGAGCTGTATCTTCGATCACGATCAATGATTCGCAGAGCAATGAATTGCGATAGCGGAGCAAATTGGGACCAGAACTTCCATGCTGCCGCGATTGTAAGTATTGGCCTTGAAGCAAATCAGTCATTGCTCGCCGATCCACAAGCTAGCTTACAGAGGAATGATACATGCTGCAGGGATGACAGCTTTCTTCGCCGACACCAAACCAATGGTCGAGATCTAGCACATTACTTTGTGATCAGAATACCACCGGAACAGGCATACCTGAAAGATGACGATGCCCATGATAACACGATTATAAATGATCGCAAGTGCTTTACCAGTTGAGTGCTGTGGATGGTCCATAGAGAATAGCAGCTGGTACTTATAAACGGTATGTCCAACGACGAAGAAGATTAATCCAAAGCACAGTATTGGAGGCGCTATAAAAAATTAACATCGAAAGACGACGACGGAGTGTAACTTACACATGATGGAATAGATCAGACATATGACGAAGACGAAGAGTGGTTGAGGAAGGTAGAATGCATAGTTGAACGTCGGACCTTTATCAAGTTCCGAAAAATCTCGAGGCGTTTTGCATCCTGCTTTGTACAACGGGTAGAGTGAGACGGTCCCGATTTGCAGGAGACGAAAAGGGAACATGCCGAGAGCCTGTAACACGATCAGATTGTTGTAGAATTGACCTTGCCCAGGCAGAATGGATGCCAGAAGCTGAGGAATCTTTGACGTGTCGAGCTCTGTGAACGACAGAAGTGTATATCCAGATGATGCAACCAGAATGACCACAAAATAGTTGAAGAAGATGAACGCGAAATTCTTGCTGATTTCGGAGGATTCGATTTCTGTCAGATCCAGGTATCCCTGAAGCCAACTCATCCAGTTGAAAATGAAGGGAATTAGTGCAAAAAAGATTGTATATGCCAAAGTTGGCAGAAACCCGACTGTCAATGACGAGATCGCCTCGTGTTCATCCAGAAATTTGGCGAATGCAGGAGATAATTTGTTAATTCCTTCTGGACTGAGGAGAACGGCGAGAGCACCGACTGGTATAAACCACAGTATAGTGGTTACAACAACGAGAAAGGAGACCAACCAATTCCTGACCATTCGCTCGGTTCGAGACATATACACATTGGTCCAAATTATGTCTGAGGGTGCTGGAGCCAGACGACCAACAAGCTGAAGGGGGGAAGGATCCATGACAGCTTGTGCAGCGAGTTGGGCGCTAGCAACATTCTTGAAGGTGACAAATGCCATTGGCATCGAGATGAAGGCGTCCTTCTCACTTCGCAATGCATTGATTGCATCGTCGATGACTCTCAGCTTAACGGTGTAATAGTCGATACAATCGATCTTTTTGCCCAGTAATCCAAACCAGCCGAGTCGCATCGTAGGCCGTTTTGATTCTCCGGGAAGAGTATGCCCATTGAGGAGCCTATCAGAAGGCTGAGCATGTTCAACGTCGTTCGCTTCAGTTTCATGATCTTCCTCCGACGTTGGTGCTGGGTGTACAAGAGGCAAAGAATCGTCATCGCTCCGCACTCGGAAGGGACTCAGATATACTGTCCACGCTTCTTCAAGTTTCATAAGGATGTTTTTGCGTTCTTCCATTCGCTTATCAAGTTCTTTCCAAGAACGACATATGACTACTTTCTCCACCTCGCCAATGGAAAGTAGCTGTATATGCTGGGCGAGTTTTTGCTCATCTCGCAATGCCTTCGGGACACCAGAGAGACGGACAGTCCTATCAGTGACGGTCGACTGATTTCCTAGGTATTTCTGGCGGATCTTGGTGATCCTGTGGGTCTCCTGAGCCAGGAAATACCAAGCGAGTGCAGAGAAGAAGTAGACAAACACGACGTATGACCAAAGCCAGGTCTTGTCAGCCTCCTTCTCCTTTTTCTTCCTCAAGTCAACCACGAAGTCACGAATGGCCGGATGTATCATGGATATGTTGCCATATGGATTCTCGTTCGGAGAAAACACGCTTTTGACAGGCACAATCACCGTCATCCCGAAGAACGCACTGCTCGCTAGGAACTTGGTGGCCATTTTGAAGAATCCCAAGAAAACAACTGCGTCGAGTCCCGCAATCTCGAGAATCTGTTCATCTGTGATTTTGAACAGATCGACGAGCCACATGAATCTCGAGTCGCGGAGCATCGGCGGATTTGACGAACCCGCCTGTAAGCGCTTGTACTGGTATAACTTTGTCCATTTTGTCCTAAGGAAGCAAAAAGTTATGAAAGCAGGTATCCCGATTGCCAAGGACAATCCAACCTGGATTGCGAGGTGGGGGCCCGACTTGAGATGCTTCAGCCTCTGGTCCTCATCCGCCAAGATGTCCATTCACTGAGCAGCCTGTGTAATTTGGCCTCGAACGTGACGACGACGACGACAGATTCTACCAAAAGAACAATAGTAGCACGGCACCCTCAACAATATCTTGCAATGGGGCCAAAGATGATGCATGCGAGCCATCGATTCATTTGTACGCGCCCGATACCCGTGTGTGGCGTGCATGCATGCATCCCGTCGCGTCTGCCGTTTCGTGCTTCCCAAACTTTCGTTGCTTCGAGACCCGTCACGTCTTCTGCTGCCTGAACAGACGCATTCTCTTCGCAGTCCTTCAGCATGGATCCCGGGTTCGAGTTTGCTCAGACACCTCAAGCTGCAAAGCCTGAGGCATCGTCAAGGCAATCTGGCGTCCGCACCACTGCCTATCCAACAATCAAGAATGCACCGCTGCCTGCAGATGGTCCAGGCTCGCATTCCTTCAGCAATGTTCTTATGCTGTTGCTCCTTCTCGGCCTTCCACTTTATTGTTCATGGAAAATCGGCGGTGGGAAATACACTTGGTTCTTTTTCGTGTTGTTGGGCTTCTTGCCGCTTCTGACGGGATTCTGGTATCTCAACTCGGTCCTGGGTGGTCGTCTGAACTCAAAAGTCGCGTATCCTGGCAGACCTGTCGAGTCTTACGTCCAGTTCAAAGATCCGGAAGATGCCAAGAAGTACTCGGGAAATGCTAAGATTCCGCTCGAAACTTTCCAGGAGATGTTCATCGAGGGCAAGGTCGATTTCAAGGGCGATGTCCTGGACATCATGGAATATCGACATGACTGGTCCTCCTTCCACTTCACGATCTCCCTGTTCCGATTCTTCCTCTTCGGTATGATCCCGGAGGTGATCTCTCATTCTCGATCCCAGGATGAGGAACAGGTTCGTGACCACTACGATCGGGGTGACGATTTCTATGGCTACTTCCTGGGACCCAGAATGGTTTACACTTCAGGTCTGATCTCTGATATCGAGACTGAGGAGACTCTTGAACAATTGCAGGACAACAAGATGAAGGTCATCTGTGAGAAAATCGGCTTGAAGAAAGGCGATAAGATGCTCGATATTGGTTGTGGTTGGGGTACCCTATCAGTTTACGCTTCTTCGCAATACGGAGCGAATGTCACTGGTGCTACTCTTGGGCGAAATCAGACCAAGTGGGGCAATACTGCCTTGCAGGAATTAGGGTGTGCTGAGCCACAATCACGAATTCTCTGTATGGATTATCGTGACATTCCTATTCCACAGGGCGGATATGACAAGATCACTTGTGTCGAGATGGCGGAGCATGTCGGCGTTAGGCACTTCACTTCTTTCTTGACTCAGGTCAAGAACACTCTTTCTGACGATGGAATCTTCTATATGCAAGTTGCAGGTCTGCGAAAGTGCTGGCAGTATGAAGATCTGATCTGGGGACTGTTTATGAACAAATACATTTTCCCAGGTGCGGATGCTTCTACCCCTCTAGGCTTCTATGTTTCGTCCCTCGAGTCCGCTGGCTTTGAGGTCGAGTCAGTCGACAACGTTGGCGTGCACTACTCAGCTACACTCTGGCGCTGGTACCGAAACTGGCTCGCAAACAAGGACAAGGTGCAGGCCAAGTACGGCGACCGATGGTACCGAATTTGGGTCCTCTTCCTGGCCTGGAGTGTGATTGTCTCGAGACAGGGCGGGGCCACATGCTGGCAGATTGTCTGCAGGAAGAACATCAATTCGTTCCACCGAATCGAGCGACAGAGGGTCCAGTACGGCCTCAAAATGGAGTCCACCGGGGCGACTGGTCGCGAGTGGAAGGGCATGCCGTACAAGAATTAGTCGGTCGACCAAAAGGAGAATTTCGCATTATTAGACACTATAAAAAAGGAAAAGGTACGTACGTGAACTAGAATTACAGCCAAATCATCAAGGAGACGTACGATCCGTGAAATGGAGAAGCCAGCCAGTGAGTGAGGGTTGGAGGGGTGAACGAGCACGATACGACAGGATCCGAGTGGAAGCAACGTCTCACGTGAGATACGCGGGAATCGATGAAGGGCGGGCCGCCCTGTTTACCCGCGTGATTGCTCTTTTTCACTTTCTGCCAAACGGGAATTTAATTTCACAGGAATATTTGCTGTGCTCCTCCCGTTTTTGCTCGCTCTGCTCCCCCCCCCCTCCCGAGAACTCACAGGGAACCCAGGAAAAATCCAACAGTCACTCCGTCCGTTCACTAACCCATCCACATACTCGACAAATGGCAACCGGACGTCTGAACGAGTATCAGGTCGTTGGGCGTAAGCTCCCGACCGAGAAGGAGCCTGCTCCCAAGATCTACCGAATGAGATTGTTTGCACCCAACACTGTTGTTGCGCAGTCTCGATTCTGGTACTTTATCAAGCAGATGCGAAAGTTGAAGAAGGCCTCAGGAGAGATCATCTCCGTCAACGAGATCCTCGAGAAGAAGCCATTGAAGGTCAAGAACTTTGGTCTGTGGCTCAGATACGACTCGCGATCGGGTACCCACAACATGTACAAGGAGTACCGAGCAATGTCCCGAGTCGAGGCCGTCGAGCAAATGTACCAGGATATGGCTGCACGACACAGATCTCGATTTAGATCAGTACACATCCTCAAGGTCGTCGAGCTTGAGAAGACTTCCGATGTCAAGCGACCATACATCAAGCAACTCCTCGACCCCAAACTCCGATTCCCTCTTCCATCCCGTCTGCCAAAACAAGCTGTAAGTTTTTTGCCCCCGTCCCTCGCTCACCTCCAATGGAAACCCGGACTGACTTTCGATACAGGGCGCCGGAAAGAAGGTATTCTCCGCCTCGCGACCATCTACCTGGTACTAAAGAAACTCTTCTGCCTCGAATTTGTGTTGAGAAAAAGAGTCTTTTGGTATCTGAGCCTAGCATCGATGATATGATTCAAGCGAGTAATCCTTTTTATCTTTTGCTACAGAAAATTCATCCTGCATACACTGAAACAAAGTACTATGAATACCTATGTGACATTCCTTGAATAACCCTAATTTTCACGTTTAATACCCGTTGCAACACCACCACCTCGTGTATTTTCTTTTGTTTTCTTACTTTGTTCAAAGCACACTTTTGTCGTAATCTTAGTTTTTTTGTTTTCAACTTTTGTTTTCAACTGTGTTAGAAGGGATCTTATGTCTAGGGAATTACCTGGTTCACGGTATGATTTGTCGACATATAAGGGACGAGTGTTGCACACGATACAAATCACGGATCCGAGGACTTTATTGACTTCATCGAGACAATTGGCAGAGGCACGCACCGTCGTAGCTCGCTATAAATCGCACGAGGTCGAGTTGGATGACTCTGTATGGCGTGCAAAAAAGATTTTGGATAGTTCCGTGCATCCGGAGACTGGCGAGTTGATATTCCTACCGTTCCGCATGTCTTGTTTCGTCCTGACGAATCTCGTCGTGACGGCGGGCATGTTGACTCCCAACTTGAAGACGAAGGGGACGATCTTTTGGCAAGTCACGAATCAGAGTGTCAATGTGGCATTCAATTACGCCAATGCAAACAAGTCGGCGCCGTTGACGACGCGGGAAATAGCAACGAGTTATCTTGTCGCGGTAGGAGCTAGTTGTGGCGTAGCTGTCGGTCTCAACTCTGCCGTCAAGTACATCAAGCAAGCGGCACGTCGAGAACTCGCAGGCAGGTTGGTTCCGTTTGTCGCCGTCGCAGGAGCAGGTGCATTGAATGTCTTTCTCATGAGATCAGGCGAATTGAGAAGCGGTATAGACATTTTTCCATCCAACACTTCCTCGTCGTCATCAGAAAAGGAAGAGGTACACACAGAGTCATTGGGAAAGAGTAAACGGGCGGCGTTCACGGCCATCTCGGAAACTGCTGCCAGTCGAGTCCTCAATAGTTCCCCAATCATGGTCTTGCCTCCTCTACTCCTCCTCGCGATCCAGCGAAAGACTAACCTCCTACAACGCCATCCTCGACTCGGACTCCCCATCAATCTCTTGTCCATCTTTGCAACGAGCTTGATCGCCTTGCCTCTCGCCATCGCCGCATTTCCCACCCGAGAACAAATAGCGACCGAAAAACTGGAGGACGGCATCCGTCAAACGGTTCAAAAGGCAGGATTCTCGCAAGTCGCCTTCAATAGAGGTATGTGAAGCAAGACGTCGACAGAATCAAATGACGGAGGGTGGGGTTGTAAACTATAAGTGTAGACATATTATTAGTGAACTTTTGCGAGCTCTATGGTACAACATCAAATTCTTTATACAAACCAGCGGGCAAGAGTTCTAGATCAATGCAAACCTGGCGCTCCGCTCATCCGATGGCTCTCTTCCTCGTCTTCAGCGGCCGTACACCATTCTCCTGACCGGGGAAGTGGCCCACAGGCTTGATCATCTCCTTCTCACCACTTCCACGAGATCTCGGCCCAGGGATGGCCGAGACCGGCTTCTGGATGGGAGCAGCAAGTTCGTCTTCAATGGGTCCGAGTGCGGCCTTGGCTATAATCGGAGAGGTCACGTTGACATCCACATCGCTCAGTGGATTGCGATCTGTCTGATCCGAGACTGGCTCATCCTGCACTTCAGCAATCAATTCTGCATGCGCCTTGGTCGTCTGCCAGGACGTCGGATATTGATATTCTTGTTTCTTCGGCGTGGTCTGGGTCGGGATGTCCTCTTGCATGTCAGTGCGCGTCTTCTCGCGCACTCCATCGGTGTGTTGGGAGAGGTCGCTGCCGAGACTGGCATAGTCTTGCTTCTGCTGCGTGGTGTTTGCGAGGACCGCTTTACCACATGCCTCGATCTCGGCCTTGGCCTTGACGAACTCATGCTGTACAGACTGCCGCGTCGCCTGTGCATTTGAGAGTAGAGCGTCGACTGTAGTGCGGTGGCTAGTGTGATGCGTCTGATTCATAGTCTTAGCTCTCGTGACGAACTCGTCGAGAGCCTGGGTCTGGCTGTCGACGTTTTGCATGGCAGCGTCCACAAGTTGGACCGTCTCCTTGTGAATGACCTCTGTACTTTGCTGTATAGTCTCGGTACGTTCCTTAGCCGTGTCCCAGCCGCGGACGATAGACTTCTTGACTTCCTCCTTATCTTTAGCGAGTTTACGACCGAATACACCGTCGGCATTTGTCCACAGATCGATGGCTGTTCCGACCTTGACATCTTGATCCTGTATGTCCGTGATGGCCGTGTTGATCTGGCTGGTGAACTTTTCAGCTGTCTTTTGATTGCGTAGGCCCCGATTAAGCGTGAAGGCTTGCATCATCTCCTGCACTTGGGACATGATCCTGGCTTCCTCCTCGATATTCGTTCGAATATCCTCCTCTTGTGCTTTGACGAGCTGCTGAGCTGCCGAGGTGATCATCTCCGTATTTCGCATGCTAGCGACGTGTAATTCGTCCTTCAACTTTTTGATTTCGGCGGATTGCATTGTGATGTGCTTTTCGGTCCGCGCAAAGATCTGTTTGAATTCAGAAGCGAGTCCATCATAGCTCTCGTAGATATCCTTCTGGAAGACTCCCATCTGACCGGCGATTTCCTCGGCAATCCGCTGTGCAGCCTGATTCAAGCCTCCGAGGCCTAGGCCGAGACGAGATTTGACGTCTTCTCGCAGGACCTTGATCTCCTCAAGAACATCGTCCATCTCTTTTCGAGCTCCATCTAGACTGCCATCCACGACAGTCTTTCGCTGCTCGAATTCCTGCGTTTGGCTGTCGAGAAATTGATGGCCATCGGAGAACAACTTCATCTCCTTGACCACGAAGGACGTCACTCGCTCTGCGATCGCTCCTGAACGTGCGACTTGGTCCTTTTGAAATTGTGAGACGACAGAGTCCATAGAAGTGGTAATGTGAGAGATGTCCTTGCTGACATTTTTCCAGGAGCTTCTGTTCAAATCCTCGACCCCTCTTTTACGATCAATCTTGGCGTGTAGACCTCTGACGTCCCCGACAGTGTTCTGTAACGTCGCTCTCAGTGCCTTCGCTACTGCGTCCAGTTCTGCCTCGGAACTCTGATGTGCTTTGCGCAAGATAGTCTCGTGCTGAAGCGACTGTGTCGTGACCCCAAGGTTCCTTTCTGTCGTGCTCAATTTGGACTCGGTCTCGCCAAGAGCTCGTGATGTTCTCTCGAGATCTTTCCTTGTCTCTGTATAAGCTGACATGGTATGTTCAAATTGTTCTTTCGCGCCCTGCAACTGCTGTTCCATGGCATCTATCTTGCGTTGTTGTTCCTCGGTCAACAACTTGTTGCTCTCGTTCTGATTCACCAGCTCGAGATGCGACTCTTCCGTCATATACACACCGTTCTTGCTCCTAGTCGAATTGAGATCTCCCTTCAGCCGCTCTATCTCCATGATATAATCCTTGATCAAAGCCTTCTTTGTCATCATCTGGTTGACTTGAGGTTTGTTCTTGATGCTTTTTGCTCGGTTGGCATATTCAAGTGTTGATACGGTCTCGTCCATGTTAATCTTGGCCGGAGACAGGGTGGCAATGATGCAAGTCTTGGTTCGTCCACCTAGGGAATCCTGCAGCAGTCTAGTGAGTTTCGATTCCCGATAAGGAACGTGCTGCGATCGATCCACGAGGGCGTTGATGACTCTGCCCAAGGTCAACAGGGACTGATTGATCATACCAGCCTCTCGAGCTCGCTTGTTCTCCGCCCCGGAACGACCGACGTTCTCAGACCCAGCAAGATCGACCAGGTTGAGCTTTCCGACACGGAGCATGTCCTCGCCCTCCGTCGAAGTCTGCTTGATGTGCACGGTGATTGTGAAGACGGAGTGCGATCTGGACGACACCTCGTTGCATTTCGTGGCTGCCACTTCGCGCTTCCTGCTGCCATCTTGCAATATCTTGACGCCGTGGGTAGCATCATTGACAGCCAATTCCTCCATGCCGCTGATGATAATTCCACCCTTCTTTGTCGAGTCGTCGAAAATCTTGACCTTTTGATCCTCCTGGAGAGCCAAGAGATCCCTCAACTCCTCGTTGTAAAGTTCAATAAAAGAGCACTTGACCGAGTATTCATCTCCGGCTTGGTCCAGGAGTTGGAAGATACGAGCGAGAGATCGAGGGATTATACCGGCAGTTGCAGGCGGAATTCCCCCGCAGTGATCGGACATGTCACCGGACATCGTATACGTCTTTCCAGTGCCTGTCTGTCCGTATGCAAAGATTGTACAGTTGTATCCTCCAAGCATCTAGAAAGAGATCAGTCAGGAGCTCAATTCTCGACGTGTATCTCAATACCTCTTGCACGATCGGCTCGACAGTGTCGTCAAAGACTTGCTGCTGACTGGCGCCGCCTCCGTACACTCTGTCGAAGGTATAGGTCTTGTTGTTCAGCTCCGTGAGAGCGCTAGTCTGGACCGTGATCGAATGGCCGTCCTTCGCAGGTGACACAATGACGCCTGAATTCTCATCGATCTCGCGCTTGTTCCTGTCGCGGCATCGCACAACGACCTGGATGTTGGTCTCGGAGAGACCAGAGTTAGCATTCGAGATGGTGTTCTGCTCCGTCGTCTTGGCGACAGCAGTCTGTGCGCGCTTGAGTGGAACCTGTTTATCGTGGTTAGGCGACGGGTTTGAGGAAGCGCGCGAAGCCGGGCGTGAGAATGAGCTCGGCTGGCGCACGCCGGACATAGCGCTCGGCGGCCTCTGTAGCTTGGGCCGATTCATGAGCTGGCGACGACAATATAGAGAGCGTGAAGAGTGGTTGGTCTGGACTCGAGATTCTGTGTTGGGTGTTGTGTCGAAGACGCCGTTCGTTCGGGCAACGCAACGGGGAATTTCAAAACACACGCGCAGAATTCGTGATCAGTCCAGTCAAATTCAAAGTGGAGAGCTCAACATTTCGCTTGCCTGCCTGCCTGCCTGCCTGCTTGCTTGCTTGCTTGCTTGCTTGCTAGCTGGCTATGGCTACAGACACGGGGTCATTTGCTATGTGCCTGGGCGGTCTATAGAAGTCGAGTACTGTGCAGTGCAGTGCAGTGCAGTGTGGGTACGGTAAGAGAATTAGGGTGCAGCCGATTCTCTGATTGATTCTGCTCTATACGACCAAGAAGTTCCATCCAAACGTGTCTTCCACGCTGCCCGTCTGAATAGCTCGCAGCTCAGTCAGAAGCCTCGTTGATCCTGGACCGACCTCCTCTCCCAAGTTCACCAGTTGCTTGCCCTGGTATGTGATTGACTTGACTGGGGTGATCACTGCGGCCGTTCCCACAGACATGATCTCGCTGAATTCGGGGATCTCTGTCACTGGCACAGCCCGGCGTTCGACCTTCCAGCCAAATGACTTGACGAGCTCGATGACGGACTTGGTCGTCACCGACTTGAGTATGCTTGTGGACTCGGGGACGACGAGAGTCGAATCCGCGCCGGTGCCCTTGATGGCCAAGAAATTGGAGGTCGAGAACTCGTCCACATGTGTGCGCGTTTTCGAGTCGAGATGCAGTGTGATGGCGTAACCGTCCTTCTTCGCCTTCAGAGCGTGTTGGAAGACTGGCGCGTAGTTGCCCCCCAACTTTGCGGAACCTGTTCCATAAGGCGCTGCCCGATCGAAGTCCTCCACGATGATGGTGTCCACCGGCTTCGCCCCGGAGGCAGAATACAGATTCGCGACTGGCGTGACAGCTACGAGGAATGTGAACTCGTCGGGGGGCAGCAATGCCAGTTGTGGTCCAGTTCCGAGCAACAATGGTCGGAGGTACAAGGCCTGCCCAAGCTCATACGGGGGCACAAACTCTCCGTTCTTGAGGACTGCCATCTTGACAGCCTCGAGGAAGAGCTCGTCCGACGGTCCTGGCATCGAGACCATCTCGGCAGAGTGCCGCATTCTTTTGGCGTTCTCGTCGGGTCTGAAGATCCTGATGTGTCCGTCCTTGCAACGGAATGCCTTGATGCCCTCGAAACACTGTTGTCCATAGTTTAGAGCCGGCGACATGACAGACACTCTGAGAAATGGTTCCTTGACAAATTCCAGCTCGCCCCATGCTCCGTTCCTCCAGACACATTGAACGTGACCATTGACCTCTGAAGCAGAGAAGGTGAGATTGGACCAGTCGATTGCTGAGCTTGGCTGGGGAATAGCTTCCGACATGGTTCAATCCTGGCAGGCAAGTCTTGTCCTGTACAATCAGGGGATCAATTGCAATTGTGTGACTCAACAATCTCGGAAGCGCCCGAGTGGAAGCGCTCGAATTACGAGAGTACGATGTCGATGTCGAGAGCTTTTTTGTGAGAGAACAGTCAGTGCACGCCGCGACATCGGCCACCGACATCCCACGAAGCAGAAGAGCGTCCTGCGGCTTGGTCGATACAAATGAGTGTTCAAAGCATAGATGACTATCTCGACTTTGGTGACCTGGAGGAGAAATTTTATGTCGAAGAAGAAGAAGGATTTGATAACATTGTCCTTGTAGATGGGTGCCCGAAAGTTCCTGAGGAGAAACGTCCAAACTTGCTGAGAGTGCTGAACAAGCTTTACTCTTCATGCGGTGTCGTGAAGCAGGATGGAATCGTCATGCCGATGCAGGAGACCAAGGACGGTCTCATGTCCAAGGGATATATGTTTGTCGAGTACGAAACTCCGGCTCAAGCCTTGAACGCGGTCAAGACCCTGAATGGAAAGAAGCTGGACAAGGCCCACACGCTGATGGCCAACCTTTTCACTGATGTGGACAAGTATGCCAACATCGACGACGAGTTCCAGCCTCCAGCTGAGGAGCAATACACCGAGCACGAGCACCTTCGATCCTGGATGGCCGACCAGCAGGGTCGAGATCAGTTCATCATGTTCCGTGGTGAAGAGGTCAGCATCAACTGGAACAAGAAGTCAGACACTCCTGACCAGGTCGTTGCCAGAAACAACTGGACCGAGACATATACCCAATGGTCACCACTCGGTAGTTACCTCGCGTCGTTCCATCAGCAAGGTTTGCAACTTTGGGGAGGACCTTCCTGGAAACGTATTGCTCGATTTGCTCATCCAAAGGTTAAGCTCATTGACTTTTCGCCTCTCGAGAACTATCTGGTCACTTGGTCGAACGAACCTCTCGAGCTGCCCCCTGCTGGACATCCCGCTCGAGCCACGATGCCATTCACGCAAGAGGACGAGGGAAAGCAAGTCTTTGTCTGGGACCTTAAAAAGGGTCTCCTGCTTCGGTCGTTCGCGGGGATGCAATTGGACGGGCCTGCGCAGGCTGGTCCTTCGGGAGCAAACAAGAAGCTGCAATGGCCAATGTTCAAATGGTCAGCAGATGAGAAATATCTAGCTAGGATTACTCCGGGTACACAGATCTCAATCTACGAGGCTCCAGGTATGGGTCTTGTCGGCAAGAAGTCCGTTAAGATCGATGGAGTGGTTGATTTCGAGTGGTCGCCCGCCCCTGCATCCGAAAAGAAGCTGGGTGCCGATGGCAATCTGCTTTGTTATTGGACACCAGAGGTCAACAACCAGCCTTCGCGTGTCTCTGTCATGAGTGTCCCTAGCAAAGAAGTCGTCCGCACGAAGAATCTGTACAATGTCACAGATGCCAAGATGTTCTGGCAGAGCAACGGAGACTACCTGTGCATCAAGGTCGATCGTCACACGAAATCCAAGAAGGGATCTTACACCAACATGGAGATTTTCAGAATCAACGAGAAGAACATTCCCGTTGAAGTTATCGAAATTCAGGACACCATTATCGCCTTTGCTTGGGAGCCGAAAGGCGCCAGGTTTGCGATCGTCCAGACCAACGACCCTAACCTCGGTCAGCAGGGTATGGCGCTCAAGACGTCGCTTGCATTCTACGCCTTTGAGTCTGCGAAGACGAGAAACGAGGCTGTCTTCAAGGAGGTCCGAGTGGTCGATCGAAAGACGTGTAACATGATTCATTGGGCACCGAAAGGACGATTCCTCGTCGTTGCGACCATCGGAAGCCAGTCGACTTTCGATCTCGAGTTCTGGGATGTCGACTTTGAAGGTGAGAAGAAGGATAACGAGGCACAATTTGCCTGCAACCTTCAGTGCTTGAACACGGCTGAGCACTACGGAGTCACCGACATCGAGTGGGATCCGTCCGGACGATATGTCTTGACCAGTTCTTCCGTCTGGAAGACCAAGACCGAGAACGGTTATGTTCTGTGGGACTTTAAAGGAGCGCAGATTCGAGAAGAACACATTGAGAATTTCAAACAGATCATCTGGAGACCTCGACCACCAACTTACTTGTCAAAGGCGGAACAGAAGGAGATTCGCAAGAAGTTGAGAGATTACAGCAAGCAGTTTGAGGAAGAGGACAACCTCGAGCAGAACACGGCTGCAAGAGAGCAACAGGAGCAGAGACGCCAGTTGTTGGCGGAATACAACGAATGGCGACAACGTGTCAAGGAGCAGGTCGATCACGAGAGGCAAGAGGCAGGCAAGTCTCACTGGTCTGAGAAGCTCTTGACGGAAGATGAGAGCGAGGAGGTAGAGGAACTGATTGAAGTTGTCGAGAGTGAGATTGTCGAGGTTGTTGCATAAACAAATGATGGAGAAAAACAAAAGTCCAAGTACTTTTCCTTGAGCGTAGAACATTTCAAAATCATCGCTTCGAAAAATAATAAGATGTGTGCACCTTTTTATCATACATTACGCCATACGCTATCTGTCGTAAAAGGAAGTTTGCTTGCTCAAAAACCCGAGTGTTTTACCCTAATCCTTCAGTCTGGCCCGCACCCACAATCGTAATTTTCGAGCACGCGAGAACAATCGTACTGTGGTTTTTTCAGGTCTAGATTGACTTTATTGTGTATTGCACATCCCCACTGAGCAGCACTGACTCTGGAACTAGTTTGTGGCGGGTACTGGCTGAGGAGCGTTTGGAAATGCGCGGCGCAGTCTCCGCATGGGTAGAGTTTAGCAAAGTACTCGATGAAAGAGGTGAGATCGTCACGTTCACTCGGCGTCGGAGTCTGTGGGAACCGTGCGAGCATGGTGTGAAGGAGGTACCACGAGTGCCGACCCAACTCTGCCTTGGCCGTCTCATTCAGTAATTTGGGCATCACGATCCCCTCGATCCTGCCTTCCTTTTCTTCTCCAACCCCTCCGACGGCGGCAATCTCGGTGGATGGGGCATCCGAAGCACTGTGTTGGAGCGAGTCTTGTCCCGCGTAAGAATCAACCAGTCTTTGGCCATGAAAAGATGCCAGCATGACTAGTAAAAATGTGATGCACAATGCGAGCAGTACTGCTCGTCTCGCTGGCTTTTGACATGTCACATTCAGCGAGACCATACACCAGAGCCTTTTACAAGGAAGTGTGTGTCTGTGTGTGTCTATATACGCCCTTTTGTTGTCAACTTTTTAAAGGGGCGATGTAGCAGCAGCGGCACCAGCAACTCGAATACTTTTGCCTACTAAAAAAAAAGCACAAGTATATTATCTATATATATCGCCAGATCCGAGATTCGAGATCCGAGATCCGAGTACGTCTCAGGATTTTTGAGAGTAGTTTCGTGTGAAAGTCTCGAGTGTCTTTTGCTCCTCGTATTTCTACCGTATTTCCCGACTTTTGGCGGGGTTTTACAATACTGCGACAGTACTCACTTGTAAGCGCGCTTGGCACAACAGTGAAGGGGTTCGTCGGGAGGGCTTTTGAGCGGCATGGAAGTCACCATCTTCAAGCCAAAGATACAAGCTATCCTGAAATCCTCCGATCTCGAGACGGTCAGCGCAAAGAAAGTGCGGAAACAGTTACAGGCCGATATTGGACTCGATCTGACGGCGCATAAAGTACGTCTAACTATAACTTGGGGTCTCCTTTTTTTGGGGGGAGAGGGCCCACACCCGTTACCCCCCTTTTTGACCGACGTTGACAAGAGATAGAAAGAATTAGATGAATTGATTAAAGCTTGTTTCTTGCAATTTACCGAGGCGCCGGAGCCAGAGATTGATGTACTGGGAGACCGTATAAGCACGCCCAAAGTTCGCGTGAAGAAGGAGGAGCACGTCGAGGAACGGAACGTAAAGGCGGAGACGAGTTCAGAAGAAGGGAGAGTCGATGCTGATGTCAAGTACGCTCGAGAACTTCAAGCGCAATATGATTCTCCCCGGGCATCGAGGTCGTCGCGGTCGGATCGCGGCAAGAATGGTACTACTCCGAAACGCAAGCGTGTCGTGAAGCGCAAGACGGAGACGATTGTCAATACCGACGGCGAGACGGTCGAGGTGGAAGTCAAGAGGAAAGTAGCCAAGAATGGATTCAATAAACTACTCACGCTCTCGCACGAACTGGCAACCCTGTTGGGCGTGCCGTACCTCAGTAGACCTCAGGTGTCGAAACAGATATGGGCGTACATCAAGTCGCCGGAAAACAATCTGCAAGATCAAGAGGATAAAAGGTATATCAATTGCGACGACAAGTTGCAATCTCTATTGGGAACAGCAAGAGTTCACATGTTTACAATGACCAAACTCTTACAAAAACACATGATTGTGAGTTGTGCTTACAAGTACTCGAAGCAATTGCAATTTTTCACTCGCTGACGCAGGGTAGGATGACGGTACTGCTCCAGAAGGGTATGGAGATGGCCAAGACATGAAGAACGAAAAGACGGAACCAAACTTATCTGACTCTGATGATTACATCAGAAAGATGAAGAAAGAAGAGTCGAGTGAAGATGAGAGTTGACACTGTCATTGTATATGCTTGTAGCACTAAAGAAAATGAGAAGGAAAAAAAAAAGGAATTTTCAGACAAAAGATATGTTTTTAATTCTCGCCATTCGCTTCGCTCGCTGCTGATGCTCCAAACTCAAGATATTCCCCAAAGAGAAAAAAATCTTTACATTTCGGAGATTTCGACGGAAATAGTCTTTTCATCGTCTTCATATTCGTTGAGTTCCCATAACCCTTGCTTTCCCATTGATTTTCCACCGTCCTGCTTTGACTTTGGTGCGTCGTCGTCGCCGTCGTCTCCACTGAACCCATGCCACTCGTCGTCGTTGTGTTCGTTGTCAGAGAGGAGGCCGAGTTCGGCTCGATGGGCTTCTAGGCGTTGCTGCAACTCTGCTTTCCGTTGTTGACGCAGATCGGCACGCATAGCCAATTGACTCGTCCGTTCTAATTCTTTATTCTTCAATGCCGCTTTATTCCGTCTCTCCATCTTTCGTTTATGGAAACCAGTGAGAAAGTCTGCGCGTGCAGCTGAATCGAATGTACATTCCTCAGCTCGCTTCGCTTTCAATAATTTCTTGTGCGCTGCTATTTTTTTTCCCTGAGATAGACGGTCTGTATTGGATTTTCCTCCTCCTCCTCCTCGTCCTCCTTTCTTCTTTTCGTGTTTCATCCTCCGAGTTCCCTTCTTGTGCACCAGTACGAGGGCAGCAAGAAACGTCAATCAGTGTTGAAGTTCACAAAAATAATTTTGGTACGGAGGGTCCGGGCGAATCTTGAATTATTTTTCTCGAGATGCGATCTTCGCTGATGCTAATCTTACTTGTACACAAAAAACATCTCATCTATCCTTTTTGTCTCTCATATCACTTTCGAACCCCGAATTTTATCCCCTTTGCAGACCTTGCGAGAACAACAATTGCTTCTTCACCTTTTTCTTGCCCTTTTTATCGAGAGGTCCATTCTCATAGTCCTCTGGTCCAATGACGCCTGTTCGAGTCTGGTCCGTGTTGTCCCAACCGTTGCTCTTCTGAAAGTATTGCGAGGTGTCGGCCCTGTTTCGACTGCCCGTAGGGAGACTCGGAAAATCCATAGGAGCCGCGGCCGGTTGATTTCTGCTGACTGGTGTCGAGGTACCCGATCCAGACCTCGAATTCGCCACCGACGCCGACCAGGCCGGGGTATAAGTACTGTTGCTCGATCTGCCAGAGACCTGTAGGGAGCGCAACTTTGACGCCGTGTTCGCGATGGGATCTTTGGCAGTCGCAGTCGAAGCTTGATTCCACACTGACGAGGTCTGTGCAGCAGTTCGAGACGCGCGATTCTTGATGTTCAATATGCGTTGACCGCCGCCCGTTGCCGAGGTCAGAGTCGACGAGAAGATTGGTTTATCTACCTTGTTCTTGACCTTCCAATCGTTCCACCCGGTCAACAGATCCTGCTTTTTCGTCTCGCTGTCCAAGACATCAGCTGAGCTTGTCACTATGCCACCCAGAATTTCAGCCGAGGCACCGAAGAGCGACCACAGGTTTTCAATCAGTTCAGGCGCAGTGATATTGGTCGATCGATACTGGGCAATATTGGTCTTGAAGAGTGCGACTTTGTCGTCGTCGTAAGAAGTAATCATCTTCACCCTTTCAAGCAAAGCTTGGTGTTTGTTCATCTCATCAGCGGGAACATCCGGTGTCTGCTGACTTGTCTGTCGAGCTGAATGTGGTCTTTGCCCTTTCGAAGTTTGTGGTTTCGATGGCTTTGCAGAGGTACTTCCAGGTTTGCCTCCACCTAGGGCGGGGAATGCCTCGACCAATGGCTCGCGTTGTACTGCAGGAGACGGTTTGGGAACTTGCATGGCCGGTTGAGGAGGAGGAGGAGGAGGATCTGGTTCAGACAGTGCATATCCGAAGCCGGTCATTTGCGCTCGCGATTGTTGATACTCAAATTGTCGTTGAAGTGCCTGCTGCTCTCTACTTAGGGGAGCACTGCTGCCAGAACCTGCAGATTGGAAGCTGATCTCCGGTCTTCTACCTCCTCGATTGCCCCGAGCGTTTGCGGGCCCCTCATATCCGGCAAATGAGGTGTTTACCTTCCGGGCGTCTCGCAGAGCCTGGCCAGATAGACCGTGTGGATGGGCCTCTAGCTGATGTGCCTTGAGGTCCAATTCAGAACCGAACACGACAAACTTCTGCTCCAAGCACGAAGGCTCCGGACAGACGAAATGGTCACGCCTGAAGTGCTGATCGAGTTGCTTGTAGTCCTGGAAATATTGCGCCCTGCCAGGTCCGTTGTCAAGCTGGTCACAGACGTGACATCTCTCGTGCTTATCTCTACAATGCTTGTACAGCTCGTCGTCATCATAAAACGCTTTCCGGCAGAAACCGCACTCTGGGTGCCCCTTGAAGCCGTTATCGTCAGCAGCATTGCGATCGCCAAACTTGTAATGCTGAGTGAGCCCCTTTTGAGTGAAGAGATCGTGCTCGTGTGTAAATATCTTCTTGTTTTTCACGCACAGATCACACAACAATTGATTGTGAGCTTGCTTGATATGCAGTTTCAGATCCGGCCATCCATTCGCGGCCACGTCGCAAGTGCCGACAGGACAGTTGAAACGAAGCAGAATCATCGTCTCTTCCATTATGATGACCTGTTCGAAACTGATGCCGAGCTTGTCGTCTTTGCACGCAATGTCCTTACTCTCGTAATCGGTGAAATGTTTCGTCGATGGTAAAGTGAAGAGGATATCCTTCGATTCGGTCTTGCAGTAAGCACAAGTATAGTTCTTGTATAGAGCGCGTAGCCTGAGGGCACATATATGACATGTTCTGTGATTACAGGCCGTGATGGCACTGAAATGTATAGGTTCGGCGCAAATGAAACAGTCCTCTTCCTCGTCTGCATTCTCCGCCGGAGCACTTGACGGCGCGACAGTCGACTTTGACTCCGTACGATCATCGTCGGCCGTCCGAGCTACCTGTGGCCCGGTCCTAGAAGATGACTTTTCAGTCCCATTCGGCCTCTCCCTTCCGCGGCCGCGACCACGACCCCCCCGGCCTCGATTCCTGTTGTCCCGAGCATGTCCTTCCTCCGTGGACCTCGGAACAAATTCAGTAGCGTTCGCATTCGCAGACATCTGTAAGCCGACGTACGACGCTGGAGGTGGAAAGATTGTTCTTGGCCGCCAAACGCAAAGAGTTCAACTCCGTCATCTCGAATCAATTTCGGGTGCACCGCTGCACGTCAAGCCCCTTCTGGACTAATGCAGACAATACATACAAGACGGGAACAACGTCTGCGATACTGACATGACATTCATCACAGCTGGCGTAGGATATACACAAAAATAGAAGATCTTATTATACACTCACATGCATGCTGCTCACCTTCAGTCACAAAATAGCAGAAAAACCCTTCATCGCCCTCGCTATTGTGTTACAAATCCAAAAATTACAAGAAGTCGCCTTCCATCAAAGAGTGCCGTGGTGATTCGTTTGTCAAATCAAGTTGTCGTCTGTGCTGTTGCGGTGGTTGTGATCGGAGCTGGATCGTTTGCAGCTCGTTCTCTGGCCAGTGTGTCGGCCTCCCGTTTGCAGAACAGATTAGTCCAAACCTCTGCGTCCATTAAAGCTGTAAATACGTTCGATCCAATGCCTAGGTTCGATGACGAGCAGAACACGATAGACAGATTATGTGTGTCCATTTTGTTCTTGGCAGAATGCGCGTTGACAGCGATGAGATGATGGCACAGCATGGACAACAAGTAGAACTCGTACGCGTCCAACTCAGCTGATATGACTTCACGAAGCAGCTGGGGCTCTCCCAGATGTGATTCTAGACGCGCGACAACAATCTGGGTTATCATTGGGGCCGGCAGGTCACGCAAGAACTGCTTGAAGAGACTCGCGACATCGGCGATCTGTAGTCCGTGAACAAACTCACGGCGGGGTATAGATTCGAGGACCAAATCACCCTGTGAATCGAAGGCCGCCTTCAGGCGCTTTATCGTTTCGCTGCTGCCGGGGACTCGATAAAGACCCTCTTCCTCCAGTCCATGAGCGTTGAGGTACTCTAAGGTCCGCACGACGACAGCAGGACACCAGAACCTGTACAATTTCGACAGATCGCGGTCGCCAAGACCTCTGCGATCTTCTGCTTCTGCTTCTGTCGCAGCCAAATCGATCGGCGCGTCGGTTGAGATGCGACTCGCCATCGTAGCCTTGATCAATGGAGCATTGAATATCGGTATCAGAGCCTTCTGTGCTCCCACGGATGGCGATATGTCGCGCGCTCCAAAACGCAAGCGATCTAGCAACTTCGTCCGCAGGCCCTTGGGGGATAGATGAGGCATGTCGCAACGCTCTGTAGCTTATCGCAGCTACAATGCGGTTGACCAGACCGTACAGAAATCAGGAGAACCAGAGGAGTGAGCCTGGAGAAACGTCTGTCTACGCAAGAGGGGATTGAGTAGGCTGGAGCGCGGCAGAGGCGAGAGCGAGATTTCGGTTTCGCATCTCGGCCGCGTCTAGTGCGTTGCGTCGCGCAGGCGCAGGCCAATCAGCGCCGAGTAATCTCGTCGCGAGTTGAATTTGCTTATCTCGCATTTCTGCTCTCCCTTCCGAGATTGATACCCGCTCTCCCGCCCATCTCTAGAGAAAAATATTGGCGGCCCATATATATACCCAGCCGTTTCATAGATCCAGTCTGGCTTCGTGTAGCAAAGATGGTCACTTTCTCCTGCGACAATTGTAACGATACTGTCAAGAAGCCAAAGGCCAATCAGCACGCACAGCGTTGTCGAGGCAGTCTCACATGTATTGATTGCTCAAAGACGTTCTGGTCTGGAGAGTGGAACGCCCATAATTCTTGCATATCAGAGGCAGAAGCATATCAGGGGGCCCTATATAAACCTACAAAGAAGGAATTGAAGCGCAAAGCTGCCGAATTGGCGGCAGAACAGAGTAAAATATCGACTCCAACAACTGTGATACCCGACTCCACCCTTGCTGCACCAGCTAAGGAGACGACGTCGTCGGACTCCCGCGAAGCTGAGAAGAAGCAGAAGAAACAAAAGACCGATTCTCCCTCAGAGCCTGCAAAGCAATCGAAACTGGATCTTCTGCAATCAGTCGTGCCGGCTGATCAGTCCATCTCGATTCACAAGGCTCTCAAGCTTTTGAAATCTCAGAACAAGTTGGACAAAGAGACAGAAAAGGCTATGCTGAAAGAGGTCGGAATCAAGAAATCTGCAGATGGATCACTGACCTTGTGTCTCTTATGAGATAAAAACAACAATCTCACCTGCAAAATGTAATCAGATCGTATGATATGAGCAACAGCATAGTTTTGGCAATCACAATGGAGAGCTTTCCCCTACTATCGCAATCTTAACATTATGTACAGCAGAGTTGGACAGGGTTTTTCGAGAGGGCTACTAAAGCTCTTTCTTGCCAGGCTACATTGTAAAGGATAGCATTTAGATTTTTGTCAGATTCGCCGGAACTACATGAAATATGAGAGCAATGAATTCGCCAAGTGCAATGCATAGCAACAGAAAAGCAGAACCAGATCAGTGCCTCCTGGTCCTTTTGATGACCTTGCCACCAGATTTGATGCCTAACGATGGTCGTAAGGCACGGCCCTTTGCAGCGAGAGTGTTGTACTCAATGTTCTTGCCCTTCTGAGCGCTGTTCGAAGTGCCCTTGGCCTTACGTTCTGCTCGTAAAGCGATTCTAGGATCTTTCTTGTCATCATGCTTCTTGTCGTCGAGCTCCACAGCCCATGCCGTCTCAGCATCCTTGTTTTGGCCCTTGTAGCCCCACTTGGGTACCCAGTCCTCCTTCTCCTCGTCGAACACCATCTTCCCGTCCCTCTTCTTGGCCTTGATTCCCTTCAACCTAGCAAACTTGGCCCATTTGGTCTCGGCGCTCTCGGCTGGAACCGGCTTCTCTCGAGGTAGCCTCGTCGTAGGCTCTGGCAACGTGATCAATACGCCCTCATTCGAGCTTTGTATCGGACAGGACAGTATCGCATTGAGCAGGAGCTGCGTTCCATCGCGAGCAGTCCTTAGAAGATCATCCTCCGACGATGAAGGTAGCGGGTTGATGTCGAAGGCTGAAAGGTGACCCAGATCGAATTCCACTGGGATAGGTTTGTCGACAACGATAACCTTGGATACCTCCTCTGACATTTGAGCTTCTATCTATCTGCCGCAGGCGATTCTTGGACGAGACTTTCCAATGACAAGGACCAACTAGAATTTGGCTCGCCAGTAGGCGCCCGTTCAGGCACCCGCGGAAATCTTGGTTGACGTGCACGGGACTTTACGAGGAATACTGGAACTGAGTATTGGATGCACTCTGCCTCCATCATAGCTGACAACATCGATCGTTTGGCTTGGTAGGTAATCTACAGACGATGCAGTCGGTACGTAGGTTCTCGAGCGCTGTTGCAGCACGAGCACCGAAGACTGTCAAGGGCAAAGCTCCTCCCAAGAAAGCCTCGAAGAATTCATTCGCGAAGAAGAAGGTGAAGGATACTGGTTCTGCGACGACTTCCAATTCTGCGTATGCGGCCAAGATAGGGTCGTCGCAAGCAACGACAAAGCTCAACACATCTGCTCCCAAGCTCGACCTTCCACAAGTCACGCCTGCTGTCTTCACGAAGGAGCACGTTGGCACGGTCTTTGAGGCTCCATCGAATGTGGCTTCACAACTTTATGCCCTGGACGTTCTACAGAAGCAAGGAGGGTATCAGTATTTCTCGCAGATAGCGTCTGTTCTGAGGGAGTCATCAATAGAACTGGCCGACATCCTCGCTCTGGATGGATCCAGCAAAGACAGACGTGTAATTTTGGACGGACCGGCAGGCAGTGGGAAGAGTGTCGCTATGCTGCAAGCTATTACTCTGGCCTTGCAACAGAAGTGGGTAGTGGTTTCTGTGCCCCGATCCGAGGCTCTGGTAGACAGTACTTGTCCTTATGCGTGGGACGAACAGCGCAAATCATGGCGACAAGATACTTATATGTCTGAATTGTTGGGACGTATAGCGGAAGCCAATAAGAGTGTCTTGCAGCTGCAGAACACTTCGCGATCTTTCTCATTCGACCGACACTCGATACCCGAGAAGGCCACACTGTACAAGCTTGTCGAGATTGGCTCACAAGATCCTGGCGTGTCGCATAGCATCTTCGATGCTTTCATGACCGAGATGAACCTCGAAGGACGCCCAAAACTGCTGTTGACGCTGGACAACTTGTCCATCTCCACCCTGCCGACGAGGTACCGAGACCGTGACTACAACGTGGTCCATCCCTTCGATCTCGAGATCATCAAGAACTTTGTGTCGTACTTGAACGGCACCAAGCTCCTGACCAATGGTGTCGTGCTGACGAACACGTCTTCCAAGCCACCTTGCGTGCCAAGATCGCTGCAGATAGCCTTGGGCAAGGCTCAGAGGCTGCCTTTCGAAGTGATTGACGACAGGATAGCGCAGGGAGTATCAGGATTAAGGTCCATCCACGTCGGTGGCTACACGTCGACAGAGGCGACATCAGTCCTTCAGCACTACGCATCAGCGGGTCTGATCCGTGGACACACCTCTGCAGACATCACCGAATCGTTTGTGAAACAGAGGACGCTGATGGGTGGAGTTGGCAGGGAGGTGTTCAAATCGTGCCTGAAGCAGCTGTAGGGATTGTATCTGGAAGTCGCAAATAGCATAGCAATAGCATTCTGGTAGCGACCCTCAGCACGAGAAGCACAAAGAGAAAGTAGATTGGGATTCTATGGACTAGTATCGTATTGTGCGGCGTCGTCAAAGATGCACTTTGACTCCCACTCGTTTCTGGACTTGTTGAATATCTCGAGCTGTGGTTTTGGACCTGACGCTCGTGGGTCGGCCTGACTGAAGCTTGGGACCTTGACGACGGCGAGTCCACCTGCCTGTGTGATTGAGACGATGGAGGTACCGCACTTGGGACAGAAGCGTCGGGACAAGGGAGCGCCTGACTTTGTGGCCGCGTCAGTGTACTCTGTCAACTGGGTCTCCGAGGTGACCTTGAAGCTATCGATCGGGAAGAAGGCATTGTACGAGGCTATGGAACCGCCCGAGACTCTACAGTGCGTACAGTGACTAGAAAGAACGCGTCTCAGTATATACACTAGACACCCGGAGATGGGGGGGGGAAAGATGATTTACCAGACTGCGATCGTTGGCTCGTAGGCGGCATCGGTCGTGATTTCATAAGTGATGGCCTTGCAGAGGCAGTGCCCCTTTGTCACTTTGTGTCCGGACATGAGAAATTAATGTCTGAGGACCCTTGTGGTACAATAAGTACGTACGTACTTGGGGATCTCCTCTGAATTCAATTCCTCCCCATCAACAGTTTTTTTGCGGGGAAATTTTGAATTTTGCCCTCAGCGGCTCGATGCCCGTGAGCTCCTCCCATCCTTTTTCGTGCCCATCTCGAGATTGACGCGGAATTTGTTGGACTACTTGAACGTGAGAGTGAGCGTGTGTGCGTGTTGCTCGGCCGATGAAGAGGGATCTCGAGCGGTCGAATGAAGGAGAGGAAGAATTGGACGCGAGGCGAGGTGATCGCGAAGGAGAAGAGGATGACGATTCGGAGGATGACGATGTTGGCCCCACTTTGCCCGTCGCTGGAGATGTAGAAGCGCCGGTGAGGAAGCGGCGGAGGGTGATATTGAATGCGAAAAAGTTTTACGAGGAGTTGCCTCAGTTGGAGCGGTATGCGAGGAGTTTTATGCATCGCGACGCATTGTCGTCCGTTACAGTCACGCCGCAGACGAATTTCATCATTACGACTTCCGTCGATGGATTCGTCAAGTTTTGGAAGAAGATGCCGACGGGCATAGAGTTTGTGAAGCAGTACCGCGCGCACTTGGGACCCGTGACGGCGACGGCGGCGAGTGTCGATGGAACCCTCTACGCTTCCGCGTGTGCTACGGAGAAGACAATCAAGGCATTCGATGTCGTCAATTTCGACCTCTTTACGATGCTGCAGTTGGATTACACTCCCGTCTCAATCTGCTGGGTCAACAAGCGGGGTCAAGGTGAGGCATTGCTTGCCGTATCCGATGCCGATACACCAACCGTACGCATCTACGATCTCAGGGGCGACACGGAACCCGTCCATACTATTGACGACCTACATGCGAAACCGGTCCGACTCTTGAGTTATAATGCGAAGTTTCACTGCGTCGTCAGTTGCGACGAGTTGGGCAACCTCGAGTACTGGACTCCCGACGGGACGCATGCGAAACCCGATTCCGTCTTTGACTTGAAATCCTCGACGGATCTCTGGGAATTTAGGAAATCTAAATCCCTGCCGACCTGTATCACGATGAGCCCAGATTGCGAGTCGTTTGCCACAATGTCCTTTCCCGATCGTGAAGTCAGGATCTTCAAGTTTCGATCCGGTAAAATCACACGCAAGTATGATGAATCCTTGGGCACGATGGAAGAGATGCACAAGGCTGGCACGGCAATGGTCAAATTGGACGACATTGAATTCGGAAGACGACTCGCTGTGGAACGAGAGTTGGAAAAGACGCTCAGCCCGACGACGACGAGTACGAGTACGACAAATGTCATCTTTGACGAGTCTGGCTTGTTCATTTTTTACACGACTTTATTGGGCGTGAAAGTCGTCAATACAAACTCAAATGCGTGCGTCAAAGTATACGCGAGGGACGAGAAATTGAGGGTCATGATGTTGAGTCTGTACCAAGGTGCACCGAAAAAACAAAAATCGACAACGTTGGCCATGGCCGCCTCGGATAACCCTCTACTCGCAGAATCACTCCTCCGTGACCCAATCTTGTTTGCGACATCGTACCAAAAGAACAGATTCTACTTGTTTGCAAGTCACTCTACTGCTGGACCCGAACGTGATGCGTTTAATGAGAAACCGACGACGAATGACGACCTCGACACGCAACAGGAATCAAGTAGGATCGTCTTGACGGGATCTGCCGCAACATTACATACTTCAGCAGGTGACATCAAGGTCAAATTATTTGCGACTCAAGCACCTAAAGCAGTTGAAAATTTCGTCACGCATGCAAAACATGGGTACTATGACGGCACCATCTTTCATCGCACAATCAAGCAGTTTATGATTCAGGGTGGAGATCCAGAAGGTACCGGCACCGGTGGGGCGAGTATCTGGCAGACACCATTCGAGGATGAATTCAACGACGCATTGAAACATGAAACGTATACCCTCTCCATGGCCAACGCTGGCCCAAACACAAATGGAAGTCAATTCTTCATTACGACAGCGGAAACACCGCATCTTGATCGGAAACATACAGTCTTTGGACGTGTCGTCGCTGGATTCGACGTCGTGCATAAAATCGAGAATGCTCCCGTCGGTAAACTGGATCGACCAAGATCGCCAGTCGATATTCACTCCATAGAAATCTCATCAAGCTAAAGTAGCGCGTTGCTCGCCAGGAGCCGATTGACCGTTTGGCAAACCGTCCGCGCTCCGACCGTCTACAAAATCATGATATACTTTATCCAATCTCCGACGCTCGTCCCGACTGATCGATGGTTTCGTACTATTCAATGACGCCATCATGTTTTCCCATCCAATCTCAATCACGCTCTCCTCAGAGGTTGACTTCTCACGGTCCGCGCCAGCCGCGTCATGATGTTGATGATTAGATAAAACGGCTTCGATCCTTGCTTTCGCTGCCGCCAACTCAGCTGATGTTTTGGGTAATTGTATTTGAGCCGATCCTTTATCCGAGAGTCTGAATTGAGTAAACGTCGTCGCGTCACTCCGTGTTTGTGCCTTGAGTTCTTGAGAATGGGACATCGCATCTTCTTTTTGTGCGATGGCGTCGTGGATGGCCTCGAGATGCGCATTGTATAGTACTGCTTGTAAGTCGGCACCGGTGAACCCTTCCGTACGCTCCGCCAACTCTTGCAAATCGACGTCGTGTCCAACGTGCATCTTACGAGATAATGCCTGCAGGATCGAGTAGCGGTCAGAGGATGTCGGCATGTTGCACAACAAGGACTTGTCTAAACGTCCAGGTCGCAACAATGCAGGATCGATCAGATCTGGCCTCGATGTGGCTGCTAGAACGTAGACTCCGTCCAGTCCTTCGGCACCATCCATCTGCGTCAGCATCTGGTTCACAACTCGATCTGTCACTCCTGTCGAATCGTGACCACGTTTGGGGGCTATCGAATCAAATTCATCAAAGAAGAGCACGCACGGTTTTGCCGCCTGAGCTCTGTCAAACAGGTCTCGCACTGACTTTTCCGAGGCTCCGATATACTTGTTGAGAATCTCAGGTCCTTTGACGGAGATGAAATTCAGACCACATTCAGATGCGACTGCGGATGCGAGCAAGGTCTTACCACATCCGGGATAGCCATATAAAAGCAGCCCAGACCGCAGTCTTAGCGGACAATTGGCAAAGATGGGGGCATATCTCGTTGGCCATTCCAACGTCTCGAGAAGAATCTGCCGCGTTTCTGCCAGCCCTCCAATATCTTTCCATTCTACTGTGGACTTTTGCAATTTGATGCCTCGCAAGGATGCGGGAGTGAATCCCAGGATTGCTTTCTGATAATCAACTGTCTGCAGGGAGTTCGATATGGGGTCAGAGCCAGGCTGTGTCTCTATCATGTCTCGCATCAAAGCCTCATGCTTGGCTCTCTCTGTGAGGAAGCTGAGATCACCGGCAAGGTATCCATCGGTGATATTCGCAACTTCCAACCAATCGACATCAACAGCCTCCTCCTGTGTCAGTAGCGACTCGGCAATCTCCCTGCGGGCGGCTTTATTTGGAGGTTTCAGAGATATGGTCTCATCGAAAATATGACTTGTCGTGAGGAGCGAATGCAAAGCCTCCTTCGATTGGCAGGTAGCTACGAGAGCTATCGCATGTCTCGATGTGAATTGCCTTAGTATTGATAAGAATATCTCAGCGATCTGGCGGGCTCTTGTGGAGTCAGCATGCTCGACCTCTGCGGAGCACAATCGGTCCAGGTCGTCGATGACGAGTACAGATGGCTCGTACCAGGCAGCCGTCGAGAACCATTGGTTCAAAGTTTCCTTAATCACCGGTACACGTTCCTCCGCAAGCTGTGTGCATTGAGCCTCGACAAGATGTCGACCCTCGGCCTGCGCATCATAGGCACAACAAGTCGCTATCGAAGTCTTTCCCGAACCTCGAGAGCCATATAACAGCAGGCCGCCAGAACGATTCACTATCTTTCTCACCTGCCGCTTGATCTGATCCACTCCCATAACCACAGTCGTCCCTGATTGGAGTCCTTCAGCCGCTGTGGTGACGATGTCGTCGCCCTTGGAGAACGAGATTTTGTCTATTGCTGGGATCAAGGACCATTCGCCTTCTTTCTGTAAACCTACCACAAAGTCGCTACCGACCTTCAGTCCATGCGTGATTGGTCCTTCGCCGAGAAGTGATAGCCGTTCTTTGAAGGCGTCCGCCAATTCAGACTCTTGCTTGTGACCTATCTTAATTTCTTTGGCTCTCGATTGATGTGATAGACTATGCCACGTCACGCTGGACACTTTCTTTGAAGACGAGGCAGGTAGAATTCGAAGCCTGGAACCGACTTGAATATCCAGCGCAGACATTACAGCTGATGATAACCTGACGTGCGCATCTGGAATATCCTCGACGGCGTGAGCTTTGACGACTATCCTCTTAGCTGGCTCGATCTGTTTGCCATTCTCTTTCGGTGGCAGCTGTGGACTAATTGCATCACTAGCTCCCTTTTGCTGTAAACTTGGAGGGAGAACTATCTGAATTTCGATGTGCTTGGATAGTCCTAGGGCAGAGCGCAGGAGTGAAGCGGGGAGAAAAGCATGCAAGCCGGGCAGCTCACTCGTTGTGTCGGGGACTGCTCTCAAGAAGACGGATCTCTGCTTGCCCTCAGCAGCTCGAGCATGAGGCTTGCCACCGGTCACACTGACCGGCTTGAGAGAACCATCGTGCGCGGGTTGTCTCGTCTTTGGAGAAATGATGACCTCGGCAGAGGGAGAAATTTTGGCAAAGCTCTGCCCCTCCAGTAATTCGGGCTCAATCTTCTTGACCATGATGGTAGCTGTAGTATGGGTTCCGAGGTACAGGGTGAGCGTATGGTCAGCCGAGACTGCTCGTATCTGGCTTAACAAATTAAGCTCGAGGAAGCTTGCGTGCAGTTCCATAATCTCCCAATCATCCGAAGTCAGTGGCTCGACCCAAACAACATCTGCTTCACGAGGATCTATCTCGAGCTCCAACGAGACCTCGCTGTCCTCCGTCAGACCGATGCTGCGAGCAAAGGCAGGATCGATTTCAATCTTCTTTGCATTGGCCGAGGTATGTCCCGTCCAGCCAACGTAAAAGTTCCTAGTCTTGAGGCTCAGGACAGCCACTACATTCTGCGCAGGAACATTGCTGGCCGACAGAGACCTTGTCAGTGCTGAAGGTAAATTCACAAGACATGATCTCAGTGACACAAATGCGACCTTAAAAGAAGAGTCCTTCATGCCAGTACAATCCCGAAAGTCTCGATATCAAGCCAGGCAGACCCCTTCGCGATGACCTCACGTCACTGCTGATGAACGACCTCCTACGCTCGATTTGCAAGAGGCCGCAGTGCAGTCTCAGACCGAGCGAGTGGAGTGGAGGAGGGATCTGTGATTTGTCTCCACTTTCTCAGTTCGTGAAGCGCTTTCCTGGAGATTCTGCTCCCGAGCTTGTGCTTTCACTCGCATCCGTCGGTTCACGGAGGCACGATATCGTTCCCAGATACGGCAACGGCTCGTCTCAAGCGGCAATGTTACCCGAACGCCCAACGGGTGGCTCGTCCTCTGGCGCAATAGGCTCAGATGATTCCGCGTGCATAGATGGTGGTCGTTGAGCAGGCTTAAGAAGTTCCTGCTACTGTGTATGTGAATTGATCTCATTTTGTGCGATGCGACAGTACTGCGACGGGCTATATGATTTGTATCGTGCGAACGGGCGCCATGGTGGAGTGCTGGCTGGTGAATTCTATATTTAAACGTCATAGTGCAGCCTCGTCGCCGCACAGCCGCTCCTCCAACATTGTACTACTGCAGGCTCTTTCAGGAGTTGTCGGCAGCAGGTTTGTGTGGTCGTTAGGTGTATCTTGGGCGACATGTCGCGGCACCGCAGGTTCGCGAGCGAGTCTGCGACTCCTTCGAGCAAATCGAGACCTCTGTCGATCTTCTCTCCGCCCAGCTCCCCTGTGACGAGAGACTATGACAAGACGCCTGTGACCTTCGAAGACTTGGCGAAGGAGTTCGACACCAAGAAAGAGAAGGTGTATCACGAGGGCTATCTGCTCAAGCTTGAGGAGATCTCTGCGAGTGGAAGTCCTATCGCGAACAATCAATGGGAGGAAGTGTATGCATCCTTGGCGGGCACAATCTTGTCTATCTGGCCTGTAGAGGACGCAGGTCAAGCAGGCATATCTGACGCCATGTCTAATGTCAATCCCACCTTCATCAACATCACAGATGCTCGAATAGCATATGCGGCAAAGTCTCAAGAGCTTGCTATCTCGACGACGGGACGAAACAGGTACCTCTTCAAAGCACACCACCGAGAGAACGAACGGTCATTGGAGCTATGGATGTTAACAATGCGTCTGGCTATGTTCGAACGGGCCAGGATGCAAGAAATTTATACTTCGAACCTCTTTCTCAAATTCCAGACGAAGGACACGACAGATTCGCCGAGCAAGGATGAGAAATGGTCAGGCTTAGTTGATGTGAGAGTTACAGGAGGAGCTGCCACTCAGTCCCAATGGACGAAAATGTGGTGCTCTGTGGTCAGCGGCTCGAAGCGTGGATTTCTGTTGAGGAGATCTGGCAAAGAATCTCAAGGTGGTGAGGCCGACGTTCGCTTTTACAACAACAAAAAAGACAAGATACCAATGATTGTCATGCATGGCGTCTTTTCTGCATACTGTACGTATCCTGAACACATCTCGCTAGTGGAGTCTGCCGGTGTCATCAAAGTCGAGGGAAATGTACGTTTGCAGCAAGGCTCGAGTTCCAGCAGTATTGACGGGTTCGCGCTTATCATCCCTTCTACCCCGGAGAGTCCCAAGAGGCTGTCTCTTTCTGCTCACACGACACATGCCCATCCAATGGTCGGTAACATATTAAAGCTTCTCATGGCAGTTTGGACCTCATTTGAATTATATAACAGACCTCGATCACTGCTACTCAATGTCGATCATGTGGATGCTTTGGGCGCTCGAGAAGGTTCCGTAGACCTCGAGCTGATGCAAGTCCTTGGTAGACTCCCCGTCGGTCTGAACACTGAGGCAGCCTGGCGACATGCATTGCGAGAGCAGTGTGTCTTGCAAAATCATTACACCCAAGTGCGTGGCAAGCCGTTGACTCCACAGTCTCCGAGTTCCAACTCGAACAACGCAAGCGGAATCTTCAAGAGAGTGGGCAGCGATCGACGGGTACTCAGTGAGGGCTCGATTGTCCCCGGTGCACGACCACTTGTTCTTTCGATAGAAGAAGAAGAGATACAGACTGCGACATCAGGATTTGGCGATCGTACACAGTCCATCACTAATCACGAACCACCAAGACACGCACCACAATCCTCGTCGAAGTTTTCGGATCCCCTATCAGCGTCCAGGGTCACGGCCACTACAGCCGCGTTACGTATAGTCACAAACGGGAACGCAGAGCTGCCAATTCCCAAGAGTGTACAGTCTGGCCAGAGGAACCAGAAAGATACTTCCTCATATGCGAATACTGAGTACAGGATGCCTGCGCCCAAGTCAATGGAACCATCAGTGCTATCGACAGGTTTCAGCCAGCGTCCAATATCGCAAGCTATTCACACGTTGCCGGAAACCAAAGTATCGCAGGTCGAGAATCCAGCTCGAATGTCCTATGCAGGCAGTTTTGGTGATATGAGGACGAGCGCGAGTACCAATAGCATAATTTCAGACACATCAGCCCGACCCAGCGAGATGTACAGTCCTCCTTCGCCGAGACTCAGACGAACGGATACATTTATGACGGAAGCGTCTAGTGTTACGGACGCCCAAAGTCTCATCCTCAGTCCACATCGGCGACCAATCGAGGAGTCTGACGATGAGGATGAGGAAGCAAGCACACCCCAGCGCTCAGACTTTCCATTTCGAGAAGCCGATAATGCGGCGACGACGACGACGACGACAGAGATTCGACCATTACAAGCTAGATCATCCGTCAGCCTCTTGTCTCGACAATCAAGCACTTCGGTGTATTCTGCCGGACTGGATCTATCAGCACTGGATCTCGTGCACAGTCATGCCAATGATTCGACGTATGCACAAGAGATTCCCAGTACATCCGATTTGACCGATACTGGACGAGAAGGCTCAATTTACTCTGTCAGCTCCGTGAATATGGCTCCGACAGAGCTAGAAGTAGAGCCAGAAGTGGTGGAAGACGAGTATCAGAAGGAATTCAAGGAACTGGCGGCGCGGCTGCGTCGTCGTGCCGGCGCCGTAGAAGCGCTCGATATTTCACGCAATCACGGCACCGTTGGTGCCTTATTCTCCAATCCGAACATTGTCCAAGGACGCAACATTGCCGCATCAGATTGAGAGAGTGTATGTCGGAGAGCTGTGTATCGCACGAGTAATGACAATTGAAATGATGAATAATGAAGAAAAAAGAAAAAGAAGGTTTTACTTTATATGTACTGATTAGTATTATCGCAAGAGCGCATTTGCTTCATCATTCGCATCATCGGACCACGACGCATCCTCTTCATCACCATGTCGTGAGCCATGTCGCCCGTTCTCTTGTTCGTGTTCTTGATTCAAGGTATTGGCAATCAGTCTTGTACGTTTATAGACGATATACCCTGTAGAGATACCAAACGTGAGTCCGACGATGATTCCGATCCAATTGACGATGAGGGATTTCGTGTCTCCGTCTTGAGCGAGATGGGCGAGTCTTGATCCGACAAAGGCATGGACGGTGAGTCTCAGGGTACCTATAGCAGTGGCAAAAGTGAACCTCGGAAACGTGACGGATGGGATGGTGGAGAGTGCGGCGTTGGATAAGCTGAATGGGAACGGACAGAATCGCATCATGGTCAACAAGGTCAACCCCTCGGCGCCCTCGAGGGCCCTCGTCAGCGCCATAAACGTCTGGTTTTGTGCACTCATGCGCTTCGCGTACCCAGACAGGAAGTGGCGGTAGATGAAGAACGTCGTTGCCGCACCCACCAGTGACCCCAACACGGCAATCAACCACCCATACAGGAACCCAAAGACGTACCCTGCCAACGTGACACTCGTAGAGTACCCTATCAACGGTGGGAACGACGTCGCCGCAGTAATTCCCACCAAAATCAACCACTTCCACCGCGATTCCACGAGATCCGATTTCCAAGCTTCAATTAAATTGAAGATTGCCGTATGGTACGTAATGAAAATCGTCGTGAATGCGATAATGATCAAGAAGAACGTCACGGTGTAGAGTTTCTGTGACACGGAAAGAGAATTCGCATGGTGCAGAGCCGTTCCCGCATGAAGTGTAACAATACGTGGAAAATCCCGAAACGACTGCAACATGACCCTCTATCCCAAATCTCCCTCCTATCAAACCCTTGTCAATGTCAGAATATAAAGGTCGTCATGACGCCGGTGTGGCTTGCTGCAATGCGCAGATCGCGCGATGGAGCTCACGAGCGGCGTTCACAAACTCGAATACTCGAGTAGAAACACACAAAAGTGAATGGGTATTTTTGTTGATGTGATGGTACATGTTCCGTACTCCGTACTCAGTACTCCATGCTCCATGCTATGTACAATACAATAAACTTTTTCTTTCCTTGTCGATGCAGAAAATCTTTTCAAGATTCTGACCATCGCAAGATAGTGACAGATGTCGTGTAGACCATCGCCACGACACCCAGGACCATAAAGATAATGTCTCCCCACTTGACGTAGCGATTTTCCGCAATGCCCTTCCAGTGTAGATAGGCAGGGTATATGTAGACCAATGGGACACATGCAAAGGATCCGATCAAGGCGACGAATTTGTCCAGATCGGCCGCGCCTAAAGCTGAGATAATTCCGCAGACACAGACGATACCGGTGCGGAACGCATTCTTCTTCCATTTCGTCATGGTGTCCCGCTTACCAGACAAATGTCCAAACAATGACCCCTCGATGATTCTCATGGCGGGGAATAGCTGAACAGGCGTGCCAACTAGGACTGCCAACGAGTACAAGAACTGTACTGCATTCACGAGCTTTGAATCTTGTGGGAAATTGCTAATCACCTCCACATTCGTCTCGTCGCCAAATGTCGCATAACTGAAACCCCCGACGGACGTGAAGATGATCGTGATCAGTAGCATCACACCATACAATAGTCTTCCAAACTTATGAGGCTCCTTCATAGAAGACTGGATCGGCAGTATGAGTCCAATACCTTCGAATGTAAAGATGGCGGATCCTACCGTTAGCGTAAAGTCTCGAGGGTTGAACATTTCCACCGTGGTGTTTAAGCCCTCTGTGGCGAGGGAAGAGATATCGAAATAGTAGATGTAGCCCAATCCAAGGAGGATACATACGTCGGCGAGCAGGGCCGACGAGCCCAACTTCGAGATGTTACGGATGAGTGCCAGGGGGACGAGTACAATCAACTGCAAACCAATCAAAGCATTGATCGACAGCGGAGCAGAGCCCTTGACAACAGCATCCAGGAAGGAGAATAAGTTCTCAGCGGTGAATATGATTCCTGCACAGACGAAGCCAATTTGTGAAAATGTGATGGACCCCAGGATGATGGCCCTCAGCTTCTTTCCACCAATCGCTTCACCAATCTCACCGTAACCTCCTCCGTACCTAGCCCTACATTGAAGTAACAGATGGAAAGCCACGCAAGATATGAGAGAAACCATCACAAGAGTGATAGAAGAAAAGAGCAGACCACCGTTCTTGAATGCTTTCGGTAGGAATAAGACACCAGTACCGATGAACGACTTCAGCAGAAGGAAAAAGGTCTGGGTCATGGTAGCATCACCCTTCTTTGCTACTCGCGAACTCTTACGTCGCCCCAATAAGGGTCGACGCTCCCCAGCTTCCTGGGCTTGACGGCCCGACGTCTCCTCATCATCAGCGATGGCACTATCTTCTTCGTCCGACTCCGCCAAGTCTTCTCCTGCAAAAGACCCATAGAGGTCCAAAAAGGATACGAAGTTCTTCGTGACCGGAGTTGTGACACTGTTGAAACGGTGCTGCTGCTGCAAGAAGTGACGTCTGAACCCGCCAGGAGCCTTCTGAGCCGCAGCCGCTTCGGCGAACGAAGTGTTGCTCGGCCTGCGAGGATGAGAAAACGTTTGTGCCCTCTGATTCAGTCTCGCTCGAGCATCAATCTTGTATAGATCTCTGTGTATGTCTCCACCTTGCAACTTCAGCGATGACTCTCGCTCCTCCTCCGTCGACATCTGCGTGGACTTCGAGCTCTGAGGCGGCGTATCCAGCATAGCATCCGGGTGGGCACTGTAAGCGGGATGAAGATGCTTCGACACTACTCTCGCATCCTTCCGTTCCTGTCTCGTTGCCTCGTCGGACATCGCGCCGTTTGACCGAGAGAACAGAGGCCTGAGTCGCACAAAAGCTGAAGAGAAGAAGGAGCACGGCGAGGCAGAAAAAGTGTCGAGTGGGAATAATAATTGGTGTTCCGAAGCGGCAGCCGCTCACATCATCGCGTCAGCAGGTGCAGGCTGGCTCTCTTCCGTACACACAATACTCGTTCTTGTCAATTCACAGCCCAAGGTGCAACATTAAATCTCATATAGATTACTCCGTGTGCTACGTCTGATACAAATGTACAAGCATCGCCTGTCGTCTGGATACATATACAACAAAGAGCGCACCAGCTCCTTTTCAGATCAGTTCTGCGACTTGACCCGCTCGCTCCTGCGTGATCCTTGAGCAGGCTCCTTCTTCTCAGTCTTCTTGGTCGGTGTCTTGGTTTTCTTTGACGCGGTTTCCTTCTTCTCATCGGCAGGTGCGCTGCGTTTTGCTGCAGTCTTCTTGTCGGAACCCTCCTTCTCAGAAGTCTTCTTGTCTGCAGCGCCCTCCTTCTCACTGGTCTTCTTGTCCTTGGACTTTTCGGCAGACGCGTTCGAGTCCTTCTCCTTCTTGTCGGCAGCGCCGTGGGACTCTTTCTCCTTCTTATCAGCTGATCCATTTGTCTCCTTCTCTTTCTGCAGCCATGTCAATAGCCGCGCGACGCGATTCAAGAAGCGTTGATACGTACCTTAGCATTGCTCTTTGGCTCTGGCTTTCCCTTGGCTGGCTCGTTCTTCGAGCCCGCCTTAGCTTCGTAAGAGCCGCCTCGCTCCTCGTAGAGTTTTGCCGCCTTTGCGCTCTTCCAGGCGGCCATCTGTCCTTTACCGGAGCCCTATCGAGTAAGCGCGCGCGCTCTTGAGCGCGAAGTCGCGTCTAGTTTCAGATGGTACATACGTCCTTGTTGGTCATTTGCTTGGCTTCCTCCAGACATTTTTCGTAGAGTGGCTCGTCGGTTCGCTTTCCTTTGCTAGATGAATCTGCGCTTGGCATTGTCTGTGTTTCGCGGAGGGGGGGTGGTGGTAGAGGGGAGAGGGAAGGGGAAGCGGACTGGAGAGCGGTTATGCGCAGCGGATGAGATGGGGGCAGGTCGTTTATGAAAGTCGAGAACCGGGAGGCTGGAATTTGCTAATGTGTCAGGGAGAATGACGTACACACGCGAGCAAGAATCATATAGAATAGGCCGATCAAGGTAGATACGTGATTGAGTCTGTTCCTCGTATCGTGGACTCACTAGTGGTTGTATTGTCTACATGGCAGGTATCGCCGCCGCTTGACTCTTCAGTTCTCCTATCAAAGATCAACCATCATTCTTTCGCAAGTATTTGGTCTGTAATCGAGCGGTCGAGAAGGCTAGTAGCAACGATAAGCATAGTCTCGATGCTATTGTGAACGTGTGCAAATTTCAGGATCATAAGTATAGGTAGCACCGAGGATTGGATCGACTTAAATCGAAAAGTGACTCTGCTCGAGCTGCTCGCCGCTGTGCACGAGCCATCGGAGTTTGATGTCGTAGACAGTCGAGCCTGACCAGCAGACGGCTCGGGCAGAGAGACAATTCATGTCGCATACACAGTCATAGTTGGGTTGTATTCTGATTTCTAGGCTCAAAGCTCAAAGTCTGGACTCGATGTTGCTCGCGAGAGTCGCAATCGAAGAACGTAGCATTCAAAGTGGCAACCACACGCAGGGCTCAGAGATGAGTCATAGAACAATCTGGCGGAAGCATTTGCTAGTGCCATAAAAAATATATGGCATTAAATTTGCTTCTTCAATGCTAATGCGAATTATTTCGTGATATTCATCCAGATCCGTGCAGTCATGATAATCTGACGTTTGTAGGATGCGGTGCAAGAGATCTTTGTGAGGATTCATTTAAGATCACCCTTGGATCCTCCAAAATTCGCCTTCTTATTGTAAGCCTAGCATCAATTAGATTTATGTATCAAACGCAACATCCTGAAAGAATTACCCTGCAGTCCCTCAGCCATCGCCTGTAGTCGGCGACCGATCCGATCTTCTCCGCGTAGTGATCAGGTACAGGATTGTTGAAAGATTGTCTTGATGGATCGACCCGATTCTTCTTGACGTGCTGGAAGAACTCCTTCTCACGTTGCTCGATCAGAGTCGCCTTCTTCCTGTGGATCAACTTCCACGCCGTACTGCCGAATATCGGACCCACGAGCCAACCAAGGCCACCGCACGCTACCGTGGCTCCTGCGAACAACAGCAAAGGATCCAGACCCAGGACGAGTTGTGTAGGATCTATCTCCTGTGTCGCAAAATATGAGAAGCCGCCGATGAGTCCAGCGAACGCGGTCGGAATGGAAGATATCACTTCGGCCCTGTGACGCTGTCTGCGTAGATGCAAGAAGTCGTTCCAGCTCAGCTTCTCCGTAGGACTAATGTTTCGTAGCTCGGCATCTGTAGGATTTTCCGACAAGTGTGTCGTTGCATACGGCCTCCTCGTCGCCATGACCGATTTCCTAAAGACACCGCATTTCGCGATATTCGCAGTCGACTGCATCTACTGAGGAACTCTGGATCAAGGTAGTACTAACGCTAGGATCTGCTCAAGTATGTGCAGTAACGATAATCTCGTTTCATCATTTCGCAGCCTCCCGCAAAGGCTCAGGGTTTAAGGATTTGCCGCTGTGGGTAACTCTCGTGGCTCCCAGAAAAATTCGGTGGAAAGATTCCAAGCGAAAAGTGGGACAATTCTGACTCACACAGGGCATTTGCAATCACTTGTCCTGTTCCTTCTACAGCTTGATTAAGATAGCATTCATAGAGGTCAATTTGTTCTAGAGTGTATCCTCAATAATGAGTAGCAAGCCCATGTTCGAGGCCAGTAGCAATGGCTTCGACGACACAAGGATACAGGGTTACGACCCTATCGTGGCTCCAGGCCTCATCCAGGCTGAATTGCCATTGACTGAAAAGTCCCAGATTCTTATTGATGCCGGCAGGAAGGCTGCAAACAAGATCATCAAACACGAGGACGACCGCCTTATTGTCGTTGTGGGACCCTGCTCACTTCACGATCCAGCTTCGGCAATAGAGTATGCCAAACTTCTGCAACCCATGGTTGAGAAGTACTCTGGGACTTTGGAAATTATCATGAGAGCATACTTGGAGAAACCCCGAACCACGGTCGGGTGGAAGGGACTCATCAATGACCCCGATTTGGACAACAGTTACAAGATCAACAAGGGATTAAGGACCGCTCGTGGCCTCTACCTCGACATTCTCGAGGCCGGTGTCACCATCGCTTCTGAAATGCTTGATACAATATCGCCCCAGTACCTTGCTGATCTAGTCTCGTGGGGAGCCATCGGAGCAAGGACCACCGAGAGTCAAGTCCACCGTGAGCTTTCCTCCGGCCTCTCCTTCCCAATCGGCTTCAAAAACGTAGAACATACCTCGGGTTCATACCGGATGCCGTGTTGACGATAGTAGGCGACAGATGGAAACGTTGGAGTGGCCATCGATGCCATCAGGGCTGCTGCAGTGCCTCATCACTTCCTCTCTGTGACTAAACAGGTAATTCGTCCATCCGTCACACAGTGTTGGCAAGATCGCTGATTGATTCAGGGAGTTGCGGCCATCGTACGCACTACTGGAAATGACTGCACCCACATCATCCTGCGTGGAGGCAATGACGGTCCAAACTACGCGGCATCCTACGTCGAGACGGCACGCAATGACCTGATCAAGGCAGGTCTGGATCAGTCCATCATGATCGATTGCTCCCACGGAAACTCCCTCAAGAACCACAAGAACCAACCCAAGGTCTGTGCGGATGTGGCAGATCAGGTTTCGAAGGGCGACAGATCGATCATCGGAGTCATGATCGAGTCTCACCTGAAGGAGGGTGCGCAGAAGATACCTAAAGAGGGCAAATCTGGCCTCGAGTACGGAGTATCCATCACGGATGCCTGTGTCCACTGGGCAGACACCGAGTCCATGCTCGAGACGCTGTCACAGTCTGTTTTGGCAAGACGACAAAAGTAAAAGTTGTGCATTGTTATTTAGTCATCCATGTAGCTGTAATGCAATCTACTGGCTTCAAGTGGATGCCACCTCCTGATCCTCGGAGCATAGTGCAACCCTCGGCCTGTTTTCTGAACATTCAAAGCACTCTGTTGCTGATGTCCATGCATAAGAACCTCCCCAACAAATTGTACGCTAGGCTGGCCATGGATGGCATGAATCCCAAGATCTCACGCGCTCGCTTCCCTTCCCGCAGCCCTCCCGTGAACATCATACGCGAGAGAAAGAGTCCCACCGGCACAGATCTCCTCCCCCATCATCGACATCGTCTGAGGCTACTCTTGGTCTCTTGAGTCTACAGAGCTGCATGCCAGCTTCTCACAGACTAGCACAGCTCTCGTCTCATATGACGACCAAGGCTCCCCTCAGGGTCTCCATCATCGGCTCGGGAAACTGGGGTAATGCTCTCGCGAAGATCGTAGCTGAGAACACGTCCTCACCGTCTCAATCTGTCTTTGAAAAGCAGGTCAAGATGTGGATGTTTGAAGAGACAGTACAGCACGAGGGAAGGGCACAGAAGCTGACGGAGGTCTTCAACCGTACTCACGAAAACATCAAGTCAGTCTTGGACCGTCTGTCTCCACATGTTATTCTGACACGCTTTTAGGTACCTCAAGGGGATTCAGTGTCCGTCCAACATACTGGCTGTGGCTGATCTCAGAGAGGTTGCGCAGACCTCTGATATATTGATCATCGTCGTGCCCCACCAATTCGTGGAGAACATATGCAAACAGATGGAGAACCATGTTCTACCTTCAGCTCTGGCCTTGTCCTGTATCAAAGGTGTCTACGTATCGAAGGATGGTATATCACTCTTTGCCAGCGTCCTGTCGGAACGCTTGGGCATATATTGCGGGGCTTTGTCCGGAGCAAACATCGCGAACGAGGTTGCTCAAGAAAAATTCTGCGAGACCACGATCGCTTTTCATCCTACCGATGAGAACGCTCCATCGAGAGACCCGCGTGTCACCAGCGAAGTCATGAGACAGCTGTTCCATAGGCCGTACTTCAGGGTCGGCACGATCGACGATATTGCTGGTGTCTCCCTTGCCGGGGCTTTAAAGAACATTGTGGCCGTCGCGGCAGGACTCGCAGATGGACTTGGCTACGGCGACAACTCGAAAGCTGCCATCATGCGAATCGGATTGGTCGAGATGTTGAGGTTCGGTAAGATGTTCTTTGGGGATGCAGTGAGGACCGCGACCTTCACTGAACACTCCTGCGGCGTAGCGGATCTCATTACGAGTTGCGCAGGAGGTAGGAATCGCCTGTGCGCGATGGAATTCGTCAAGACGGGAAAGAGCATGGATCAGTTGGAGAAAGAGTTACTGTCTGGGCAGAAGCTACAGGGAGCTGCGACTGCATTGGAGGTGAACGAGTTACTCCGCGAACGGGATCTCGTTGACAAATTTCCCCTGTTTACGGCTGTTTATCGGATTGTTTATGAAGGCGTACCGCCATCTCAAATGTGGAGCATGTTGGCAGAAGGCGGCGAGTAGTAGTCTTGGTGGTCAAAGTCGAGGATTTTCGCAGTTCCATTTTACCCTTAGCATATTAGTCCGGCGGAGCGTAGACAGGTCACTAACTTTTGAAGACCACGAGAAATTTTGATTCATTCAATTCATCGGAAAGCATGAAACGGAGAGTCGAATTATCCAACAAGTTTGATTGCAATCGCTATGAAATGCTATATAGGAAGTGTTCCGATCACTTCTTGCCAGCCGGTGACTTGATCTTGATCTTTTCGTTGTTGACAAAGATACCCTTTCCTTTGTATGGTTCTGGGGGACGATAACTTCGAATATCGGCGGCGAATTGCGTCAAAATCTGCTTGTTGCGTCCATCCAGAATCAATGCGGTTGGTTGTGGACAATTCGCAGAGACACCCTCGGGAATCTGGAGCACTACCGGTTTGGAGTATCCGACTCGTAAGATGACCGTGGATCCCTCGACCGCAGCACGATAACCGACACCGACAAATTTGATGGAGACGGTGAATCCTTCCGTCACACCGACGATCGAATTTGAAAGCAGCGCTCTCGTCGTGCCCCACATGGATCTCTGTTCCTTGACCGAGGCATTCTGCACCGACAATGCCACGACTGAGCCGGCGGAAGTCTTTGTCTGTGTCAAAGAAATGTAATGAGGCACCGACAACGTCAAATCCCCTTTCGGTCCATGTATGGAAAGAGTCCTCGAAGAAGAAGAAGATTGCGACGTCTGGAGATCGGAGAGGGTGACTTCTTGCGGCAACGGGATAGCTGCCGAGCCGATATATGATTGTAATGTCCTCGCGGACGAAAATGTCCTGCAATGACGGAGCATATTTCAACGTGTGTCGCAAGCGACCTCCTCTACCGAACAAAAGTCTCCTAGAGTAACACTACCAGTATTCTGTGTGAGATGAGGACTCACGTGTGTCCAGGCGTAAGAAATGCCAATACGAGCACGAGTACGAGTATCGATATATCGTATACCAGATCCCAAGTACGGTGATATGCATCTCGGGATGACGAAACGAGATTTCAGCTCGAGGCAGATTCGACGGATTCGACGATCGTGAGATCTTGCGAGTTTTCAATTTATCTACATAGATAGTGCTACGTAGCTCTTGCGTTCAGGGCTACAGGACTTTCTTGAGGCGAGGTCATGGGAGATGTTGCTGCACCCAAGGTGAGCATGTGTGTGTCCAGTGCCTACTCCGTGTCTGACTGTCTGATTAGAAGGATCCCATCTACGTCTTGAAGCTCGATGATCTGGGTGCTCCGATTGTGGATGGCAAGTACATAAGACTTCCAGCACCGTACCAGCCGTATACGCTCAGACTCGAAGTCGAAGGCACGTCCGCCATTTGTAGGAATGGTTCGTTCAAGACGAATTATCCTGTAGACGACTCGGAATTTGAGCGCGAGAAGATGCATTCCATTTCTTTGAAGCCGGATTGGAACAAGAATGTCAACATAGACCTGAAGATAACCAAGGCAGGCGCGTTCTCCTACTTCATCGAATATGACGCACTTCCCGAATGGTCTCCGAAGCTGGACAACCTCAAGAACAATGAGACGAAGAGCACGGATATATTCTACTTCGCTGTAGAACCTGCGGTCCGACTGAATGGCAAGCCAATCCTTCTGAATGCTCTGAGCATCCAGTCCGTTGTGTCCAAGTGGATGGGACCAATAACGGAGTGGGCGCCTCGACTCGAGTACATGTCGAAGGTCAAGAAGTACAATATGCTGCATTTCACCCCACTGCAACAGCGAGGAGAGTCCAATTCGTCTTATTCCTTATACGATCAGAATTGCTTTGCGAACGATCTCTTCACGAACCCTGAGAAGCTGTCAGGGGCTCAACGTACGTCTGAACTCACCTCGACAATTAAGAAGATGGAGAAGGAACATGGATTACTTGGCCTGACGGACGTCGTGTGGAACCACACTGCTAATAACAGTGACTGGCTGCTTGACCATCCAGAGGCCGGGTACAATCTCGAGAACAGTCCTCATCTTTGTGCTGCCTATGCACTCGATACAGCTTTACTCGAGTTCAGCGACAATCTAAGCCGCTTCGGTCTTCCGACAGACCTGAAAAATACGAATGATCTTTTGCGAATCATGGACGGTATGAAGAGTCGCGTGTTTGGTCAGATCAGACTCTGGGAGTATTATGTCGTCGATACCAAGACTGCACTGAGCGAGTTGGGTGGAAGCAAAACGTCCAGCCAGCAGAAGAAACTCGACCTAGGAGACGTTTCGAAGCACTCTACTCTGAAAGAGATGGCTGACAAGGCTTTGGAATTGGGAATCATACCAGATTACGATTACCTCGGAGATCGATATTGCAAGAAAGTGGACGCGAAGCTGTTCTCCTCTTTCGCAACACAGTTGAAAGGGGACGACACAATCTCGGCCGAACAATTTGGTATGACCCTTCTGGACGAGATCAACCTCAAATTTTACAAGGAGTACGATGCAGACCAGGACCACATCCTCGAACAACTTTATAATCGTATCAAGTACATGAGGGTCGAGGAGCACGGACTACGTCTGGGTCCAATCACGAAAGAATCACCATTGATTGAATCGTACTTCACACGCCTAGAGGCAAACAAGAGGACACAGAAGCACACCAAAGGAGCTTTGGCTTTGGCTAACAATGGCTGGATGTGGGGAGCAAACCCTCTGGAAGATTTCGCTGGCAGAGCGAGCAAGGCTTACTTGTTACGAGAAGTAATCATCTGGGGAGACTGTGTCAAATTGAGGTATGGCTCTAAGCCATCCGATTGTCCTTTCTTGTGGAAGCACATGATAGACTATACGACAACTCTCGCCAAGATTTTCCAGGGATTCCGAATCGATAATTGTCATTCGACCCCTATTCCAGTAGCATCTGTCTTGCTTGACGAAGCTCGCAAGGTCAATCCTAATTTGTACGTTGTAGCAGAGCTTTTCACAGGCTCAGAGGATATGGATGTCATCTTCTTGCAGAAACTTGGTATCAGTTCCTTGATCCGAGAAGCAGCTCAACCCGGTTCTCCTGAAGAGCTTTCGCGCTTGATTCACGCCTACGGGGGAAAGCCTATAGGTTCAATTGACTCCACGGTACTTTCCAACGTCGATGATCAAGACAACGCGATCGTCCCTGTGCGAGCTGCCGTGGCGCATGCCTTCTTCATGGACTGCACTCACGATAACGAAGTGCCAAACCAGAGGCGTTGTGCTGAGGATACTTTGCCCACGGGCGCCCTGGTCACCATGACGGGTGTCGCCGTAGGGTCTGTCATGGGCTTCGATGAGGTGTATCCACACATTCTGGACATCGTCGCTGAAGACCGTAAGTATAGCACTGAGAGCAATGGCATCGGTGCGATTAAAGGTCGGTTCAATGAATTACATACCTTAATGGGAACTGATGGTTACACGGAATGTCATGTCCACCAAGAGGGCGAGTATATCACAGTACACAGAGTTCATCCTGTGACTCAAAAGGGTTACTTCCTTATCGCTCACACCGCTTTCTCGAAAGGCGAGGGCCGTGGATCTATTCAAGACATCAGGTTGTCTGGCACCAAGGTCGATTGTGAGTTGTCCATCGTACTGCAGGTTTCTTCCACCGAGGATAGGTCGACTGAGGATGAACTCCGAGGACTGCCGGCGTCCTTGAAAGAGCTCGAATACCCACATGTCCACTACGATCACGGTGACAGTAACATCACAATTCCCGAGTACTTCCCTAGAGGATCGATCGCACTTTTTGCAACACATGCACCGAGTCTCGCCGATAGCAAGACCTACGATGTCGATAGCTTGATTCGATCTGGCGCCGCCAGCGCAGTCTCGTCCTTGAATTTGACTGGTCTAAATGTTCTACTATACAGATGTGATGCAGAAGAACAAGACACTATCAAGGATGGATCCTATAGGATACCAGACTACGGCTCTTTGGTGTACTGTGGTTTACAAGGTTGGATGGCTCCGCTGAAGGATATCATCAGGTGGAATGATCTTGGTCATGCTTTGTGCAAACATCTGCGCGACGGTCAATGGGCTTTTGACTACATCATTGGCAGACTCGTCAAGTATGAGGCCTTGGACGAGTTCAAAGGCCTTGCACCTGTCAGAAAATGGCTCGAATCAAGGTTTGGTGCCATACGTGGCAAAGTGCCAAACTTCTTGGTTCCGAAGTACTTTGCCATCGCTATACATACACTGTACACGGCTGCACGCATGCAAGCTGTCTCGAGTCTTTCGAAAACGGTCTCACATGGTGGCCGATTTACTCAGAGTCTGGCCTTGTGCTCCTTGCAAATGCAGGGTGTGGTTGAGTCTGCATCCCTAGATCCTTCTAAAAAGGTTGCATCTATGGCTGCTGGTCTACCTCACTTTTCCGTGTCCTGGGCACGATGCTGGGGTCGTGATATCTTCATCGCTATTCGAGGCTTGTTCTTGGTTACCGGGCGTTACTCGGAGGCGAAAGAGCACATCCTTGCGTTCGCCACGACTCTCAAGCACGGAATGATTCCAAATTTGCTAGATTCCATCAGGACGCCTAGGTATAATTCTCGTGATTCAATCTGGTTCTACATGCAGTCCATACAGGATTATGTTACGATGGTACCTAACGGATCTTCTATACTGAAGGAGAAGGTCAAGCGAAGATTCCCTCTAGATGATGAATACGTTGAATGGAATGATCCGAAGGCATATTCTTACGAGTCGAGTATTGCCGAAATTATTCAAGAGACCTTGCAACGACACGCTTCAGGGCTTCACTTCCGAGAGGCAAACGCTGGTCCGAATCTAGACATGCAAATGAGCGACAAGGGATTCAATATCGACGTCGAAGTCGACTGGAAGACTGGAATCATTTTCGGCGGCAGTCAATACAATTGTGGAACCTGGATGGACAAAATGGGCGAAAGCGAGAAGGCTGGCTCCAAAGGCGTCCCGGGAACACCGCGTGATGGTGCCGCTGTCGAGATTACGGGTCTATTGAAGAGTACCTTGAGATGGGTGATCGAGCTGCACAAGACAGGTGACTTTCCGTTCACGTCAATCAAGACTCTGATCGATGGAAAGGACACAGAAATCACTTATCAGCAGTGGAACGACCTCATTCAGAAGAACTTCGAAAGATGCTACTATGTGCCAGCCTCTGCCTCAGAGGATTCAGAGTATGATGTTGATGCCAAGATCATCAACAGGCGTGGTATTTACAAGGATCTCTACAAGTCGGGCAAGCCATATGAAGATTATCAGCTTCGAGCACAGGTACCAATGGCCATGTGTGTGGCACCAGAGCTGTTCGATGTCGACCATGCCCTCACTCACCTAGCTGTTGCGGATAAAGCCATCCGAGGACCGCTCGGTATTGCCACGCTTGATCCATCGGATAGCAACTATAGGCCATACTACAACAATTCAGAGGATTCGTCAGATTTCCATACATCGAAAGGACGAAACTATCACCAAGGTCCTGAGTGGGTCTTCCCAACAGGATACTTCTTGCGGGCCTTCTTGTTGTTCAGTATGAAAAAGAACCCTTCAGGCGCAGAAGAAACCATTCAGTACATCTACAACAGACTGCAGGCACACAGGAAGGAAATCGAGCTGACTCCATGGGCCGGCCTGACCGAGCTTACAAACAAGAACGGCGAAATCTGTGGAGACTCGAGTCCGACCCAGGCTTGGAGCGCGGGAACCCTCCTCGATGTGATTGACGACATAAGGCAGGTCAGCAAGGATTGAGGCATGCGCGCAAACATCGGGGACTGTGTAAATACACTTTGCGGCGGGACAGAGAACCTGAATCGACATGGTCGTAAGCATAGTATAGAATGAACAAGAGCGGTGCATAAACGGAGTAATTATTATAATCTTTTAGATCGTTTTGCAACACAAGCCTCTCTGCATGTTCCTCTGGAATTGACCAGACATCTCACGGCATGGTGAAGACGACCTTTTGCACCTTCCTGGCCTCAAACAGCTCGTAAGCTTTGACTGCGTCCGTCAGCGGCATCTTGTGCGATACGAAGCCATCAAAGTCGTCCTTGTGTTCCTGCAGCACAGCGAGTGCCTTATTGCAATAATCAGCATTCGATGATCAGAATCGCGAGGAGTGATCAATTACCTCTTGAAAGAGATGCCTCACTGGACACCGACCGAATTGCATTCTCACATTCTTGCCCTGTATCTGCCTTAGTCTCTCCCCTCTCGCACAGGTCAGCTGTTGCAGGCTCTTACGTAGGCTTCGAGGCCACCAATTGGTAGGGGATCGTGGTGCATGCCAACGCTGTGAATGAAGCCACCAGGTCGAAGGACATCGAATGCCAAGCGGAGTGCATCTTTGTGTCCGACAATCTCGAGGACCTGAGGCAAATCAGTATACGCAAAAGTCTTCCATACCATCTGAGCCTACAATATCTGCGCCTCGTCCTTCTGTGGCCTTCATGATGGCAGACTTTGGGTCCTGATCCAGTCGAAGCGGCGTGGCTCCATGCAATTTCTCCACTCGATCAAGACGCTCCTGAACCGAATCTATGGCGAACAAGTTCTTGGGCTTGAAATGTCTTGCGGACGTAGCGGCACAAAGTCCCACTGGTCCACATCCAATCACGACAACGGTCACTTCCGCCCTCTCTGCTTCCGACAACATCTTCATCGCGTTTGAGGCGGCATAGTATCCCGTAGGAAATATGTCCGCCATCAATATCAGTGTCTCGTCAGCGACGTTGGCGGGCGCATTGAATAGAGTGGTGTCGGCCAAAGGAACATGGACGTACTCTGCTTGTGCGCCATCTAGCGCCGCAGATCCGTAGACTTTGGACTGCTCACATCGACATGTCAGTCCGACTTTACAATAGAAACACTGGATCGTCAGTCACTCCCTCTCCAGAAACGTACGGAGATTGTAATGGTACATTCATGCAACAAACAGTAAAGGGACTGACGACCTTGTCACCGACTTTAAAGTTCTTGACATTGCTTCCAACTTCATGAATCGTCCCGGTAAATTCGTGGCCTTGTGTCACCAGATCACCTGCTTCGATGTGTCCACGATAATAATGCAGATCGCTGGATATGTCAATACAGATGTTACTCCCAACTGCCAGGTCTGGAGCCGCACGTACCTGCCACAAAGTGCCGTTTCGATGACTTTGATAACCGCAGAATCCGGGGTCGCCTTTGGGATAGGTTTCTCTTGGACTTCAATTTGGCCGGGTTTGACAAGAACGACTGCTTTCATCATGGTTCGATGAGGCACGAGTCTTGTTGATTGAGTTACTATTGACTGAGACCTTTTTGCCCTCGGGGTAGTTCCGTCTAGTCCAAAAAGGCGGGGTTCTAGCGAGTGCTACCCCGCAAGCCACCCCACTCGAGTATCAATGACGCATCTATACTTCATTAACTACGACTCAAGAACTATCAGATATACTCATGCCTGCGTCTTTTGCTGATTCTACTGTTCCAAGCTACCAATGCCCGGCGGGAACCAAAATGTGGCTACTGGATCTCGGCACACTAGAATGCGATGAGGGCTGGCTTGTCCGGGGTGGCAATACTTCCACACTGTCGAACAAACAAGGAGACAGAAAAAGACGAGAACTGATCGTACTTGCCATTTTGATTTCGCATCCCGAAGACGGTCTCATCTTGTTCGAGACTGGGTGCGCGGAAAAGTATGGTGTCCAAAATCAGAAGGTGAGAATGGAAGAACTGACCTCGAAAATTAGTATCGACAGAGAGTGGGCCGCAGTGCCACCGCTGACAGACATCTTTCCTCGAACCAAGTACGAGGACCACAACACTCTGCCCAATCAAATCAAAAAGACTGGACATGACATTAAAGACATTGCTAAAGTTGTGATCAGTCATGCCCATCTCGATCATGCAGGTAAAGATATACACCATTAATTCGTTCGATTGAATGTATCAAGTCTACTAATGTCGCACAGGGGGGCTGGAGCACTTCCGAGGCACGCAAGTACCGATCTATATTCACGAGATGGAACTGAAGCACGCCTTCCACATGGTAGCTACAAAAGGTATTTACACCATTGCCTCATCCCACCTCACTTTTCGACGTACTGATCTCATGCGAAGGTGATCACGGAGTTTACCTGGATCATTACCTCAAAACAGATCTCAACTGGAAGACATTCACCGATTCTCACTTTGATCTATTCCAGGTACGTTCTTACACTGACAGGAGACACTATGATTGATTTCTTGATTAGGGCATTATTTTGCATCATGCACCCGGACACACGCCGGGGCTTGTAGTCATGCAAGTCAATCTACCAAAGTCCGGTACATTTATTGCTACGAGTGACTTTGCTCATGTCAAAGAAAATTACGAAGACGGGCATCCGCACGGGTACGATTTTCAATCTGAAAAATGAAACTCTCAGTTTTGTTACTAACATGTCATTTCCGTAGGTGGTTGGCAAGAGATCATGACGCGTGGTTACGATCACTCGGTATGCTTCAACGATTACAGAAGCATTTCCGAGCGACGATGATTTACGGACACGATAAAACAGTGGCTGATGGCCTTTTGAGCAAGCAGGAACAGACTGGAGGATGTTTCATGTAACGGACACAAAAGGAAGGAAAAGAAGAGAAGAAAGAAGAAAAAAACCGCTTCTCTCTTCGAGTATGACACCGAGTCGTGTGAAATAATGTGTAACGATTGTAAGAAAAATGCAAGGTCTTTTTTCATATCATTGCTATCTCGTGCGTTGACGTGGCGCCGATCTCAGAATGTTGTCGACACGCAACAACATTTGAGCGGCTTCAGAAGCAGACGATACGACGGATCGTTTCAACTTGTATGCTTCCAGGATTCCGAGTTCCCTCATATCACCGATTTCACCGAGATCCATGTCTAGACCGTACGAGCTCATACCGTTATAATGAGCTGCTTTCAACTTGGCGACGAGTTCGCTCGAGTCGAAACCGGCATTGTCTGCGAGAATCGTCGGCAGCTGTCGTAGAGCTGTGGCAAAGGCCTCGACGGCAAGGGCCCGCTTTCCGGCTTCCTTCGTCGCGGCGCCATCTACAGCTTTCGACATGAGCATCTCGGCGCACCCACCGCCCAAGGTGACCTTGGACTCTGCCACCGTCTGGGAGAGGACGGCGAGGGCGTCGTGCAGAGACCGTTCGGCCTCATCTAGAATCTGATGCGTCGCTCCTCGAAGACAAATCGTACATGCTTCTCCAGCTGCAACGCCGGAGAATTTAATCATTTTATCCTCACCAATCAGGATCTCCTCGATCAGGTCACATCGACCCAGCTTCACAAACTCGGGATGGTCGAATGTGGATGTGATTTCTCCTCCGGTGACAAGAGCCAGTCGCTCGATGCCATCGAAATCAGCGTGCTCGATCGACATGATGCCTGCATCCGCGAAGAGCTGCTCTGGCCAATTGTAGATGAGTTGTCTGTTGATGAAGCAATTTATGCCGTGCGCCTTGATCTTGTCCACCTTTGCCTTCATCTTTTCTCGCTCCGCACGCTCTAATTCTGCCAATTTTCCGGTCGAGTCGACCTTGACGCGCGCGCCAAATACCTTCACCTTGTCGTAATCCATGGGGGTATTGGCGACGAGTATCTTGGCATTCTCGATCCTCTTCGGTTGGTTCGTGCCGATAGTCTTTTCCAAGATGAAACCTTCATCCAGGAAGGAGTCATGCAGTTTTCCCCCGATCTTCTTGATGATCTGTATGCTATCGAGGTTGGTACTACCTTTGAGTCTGAGGACTGCATCCACGGCGAGGTTGGCAAAGTATTCCTTGTCCTGACTGAGAACTTTCGAACTCAGGGTCGTCTTTGCAATGTTCATCAAATCTTGCCTGAATGCCTTCGGGTCCTTGCCGTTGTCCACTGAGGATTTGTTCAGGGCAGCTAGTGCAGCATTCGTGGCGATCCTGTACCCGTCGATGATCGTCTGAGGATGAATCTTGGCATTGACCAACTTCTCTGCCTCCCTCAGAAGCTCTGCTGCAAGGACAGTGACACTCGTTGTACCATCACCGACCTCTGAATCTTGCGTGACGGAAACATTGACCAACACCTTGGCAGCGGCATTATCCAGGGCGATAGACTTCAGAATAGTGGCTCCATCGTTCGTGACCATCATCTCGCCCGTGCTTGCAGACTGCAATATCTTGTCCATACCCTTGGGACCCAGCGTGCTCTTGACCAGATCTCCAACAGCTATTGCTCCGACGAAAGCAGACAGACGGGCATTCTCTCCCCTCTCCTGAGACGACTGCTCATTGAAGATATTCATAGTCACGTTACGAGGACTACACCTGGAGTCCGATGTCGAAGCGTCGCGATGAATTATCTGCCTTGAAGCCAAAAGCGACGACCCACTCGTGGAAATTTGAGCCGCGCGCGACGGGTAATTAGTAGCAGAGCTCCTCCAATATTTCAAATCTCGAATTCGATTTCATTACGCTGTAAGGGATCATGGGTGTCCTGCGACCCCATCCTGCTGGTGAAGCACACTTTGACGTTTTGTACGCCTGAGGAAATCAATGCCGCACACTATACAGCATTCGGGTCGAGGGGGAGCAGGTAATGTCGAGCACGTACCGAGTGCGATCGACGATCGACCGGAATTCCCCCCGGAACTTCACGGACCGTACTCGACAGGCCGAGGCGGTGCTGCCAATGTGAAGAGGAACGATGCAGGGACCGAAGTCGCGCGAATTTCGCAGGATCTCGTGGGCCCGGACAGGCGGGATGACCACAGGTTGCTCGATCCTTCCCAGTACTCCGGCCGCGGAGGCACCGGTAACATCGAGGCACACAGAAAATCGCAAGAGTACTCCAGGAGTCGTGGCAATACCCCCAAGTCTGGCAATCAGACGCCCGCGTCTGGGAACAACGACGACGGAACTGTTACGTCCCAGCAACACGAAGGACTGGCAGACAAGGTGAAGAATGCCTTCCGCCACCACGGGGAGAAGAAGTAATCCCGAAACGCCCTTTCGTCTTTGACACCGGCATTTGATCTCAGACAAAGTGGCTAGTTCATGGAGTATGCGGACGATGCCAAACAGCCTTCTTAGTACAAGCTCGCTAATATCAGCCCGCGAAAATGCTTCGTGAAGCAAGCACCTCACTCGCAAGCATACTATTCTACAAGTGTCTCCTCGGCCAGGGCCGGAGCATTGGCACGAAGCCTCTGATCGATAGACACCCGATTACGGGACGAGCTTCGTCTTTCAGGCGATACTGCGATGTCCTCGGTCTTACCAATCTTCTTACCACGATATTGTCTTAGGTCATGGATCAGTTTCTGCAAGGATCCTCTGTAGGCAGCCGCATTCATCGTCTGGTCGGCCAGAGACGTACTGCCCATCCGTGGCGTGCCATCTTTGATTCCATCTAAGCGACTCAATAGTATATCAGTCTCCATACATACGTGGATGCCACAATCTGATCCATTTGCCTGCTTGGGTGCTTGAGCTACCACAATTTCAAACGTGGTCTCGAATACCTGATTCATCGCTTTAGCATAACAACGAGCATCCGTTATCTTGTCTGCGCCCGTCGTTGGAAGAGAGTCGAGGTACCATGCGGTCTTCTCTTCGACGCCTACAAGGAGAAGCGACCAGTGGGAGCCACCAGCCTTTGTGGGGTCAACATTGTCGGTGACGGGAATAAAGACATATTTCGCATCGACGATGCCTGTAGGTAGCAGAGAATCGTCTACCACGCCGCCTTGTTGTGCAATGGACGCGACCACTATGCGAGCATGAGAGGTGAAGCCAATGCTATGGTGAAGGAGACTCACAGTAACCAATCGATGGCCGCAGAAGATATACAAGTTGCGGGTCGGTATGAGGGAGCTTCTCACGTTCCATCCATTCGTAGAAGAATTCAATGTTAGAGTCGTTCAACCACTCGCCGGGCCGCACTATCGGTCTTAGTCTCTGCTTGTGATTGATACACCTCTCAGAGGGCAATGTCACCCACAGTTGTCGATATCCTCCTGCCGCAGGCACACGTCGTAGTACTCGAGGACCGGGCGGGCGGAGGAATGGCTGGATCGCATCATCCTTCTCAGACCCTTCGTGGCTCGACTCAGCGATAAGCGCTTCTTCAGACTCCTGCCTTCCCTGGGCTCAGACGTAGCTGGGGGGCTGATCGGCTCATCAGAGACGGCAGACTCCGAAACAGGCGAGGTGACCACCATGACCGGAGGCGAGCTCATCGTCGCAGCGCTCATGTCGACGTCTCGAGAGGAGGAGGGCAGGACGAGAAGGGCACGGGTAGTTAAGTCTGTGGAACGCTCGTTCGCTTAAACGCCCGAGACAGCAAAGCACACCACAGCTTCACAGCTGGGAAACCTCGGTGTGAGACGAGTCCAGCCAGCGAGCCAGCCCCAGCCACGCTGTGGGTGGAAGTCCGCTGGCCCCGTCTGCTGTTCACGTGATCCCACTCATGCGCCACAGAGACGCGTCGGAGCGGGAGGCACGCGTTGCGATCTCGTGGCACTGGGATTCAGCTGATCCTGAACAGTGCGCAGGACTGAGACTGTAGTTGATCGCTTGGGAAGCGTGGGTCGTGCAAGGTGAAATCGCTGGCTTCTTCTGTCGGCTCGTTTCCGTTGGAGATCCACTGAGCAGCCGGACAGCTCGTTCTCGTATGGCATGGAGCAGGCTAGCCCCGCACTACAGCTGCTCGCCCGCTATTACACGCACGTTCTCTCGTGCTCGGACTTTATAGCCCGTCGTGTAGCAGGTGATGAGGAGGCAGGTCGACTGAAGTCTGCACTTGAAGAGAGCCCTGAAGTGAGAGCTTGTCTCGAGGGGCTTGTTCTCTGTTGTGATGTCTTTCCCGAGAACCCCACTATGCCGTATGAGCCTCCGAGATGCTCTCAGCCAGAGGTACCATTTTCCTTGTACTCCTTGTGCTCCGCGACTGATCTCAAGATACTGCACACCGTCCTTGACATCCTTCTTCGACGTGCACAGAAAGGGACAAAGAATATTCTGGCTCTAGGTTATACCCGAGTGCGTCCTTATTGATCAATGTGTAGGTGCAGGAGCACGGCTGATGAGTCAGGGCCACGATCGAAATGCTGCTGCTCATGTTGGACCACATGGTGCCAGTATAGTCAACGACTTTCCCAATTCTCAGGTGGCCACGCTTACAACGGGCTTGTGGCAGAATATTCTGCAGACGTCGGTCAATTCCATGGAGTGTCAAAGCCGGTCTGACACGCATTAGTATCGGTGAAACGCTGATGATCGAGATCTTGTGCAACACGAGTCTCTATGTCAGTCTGGGCAATGACTGCTTTCAACAACTGACCGGAGATTGCCTCGGGGACGTCTTTCCTCAGAAGGAGTTCGCACTAAAGAAGCGTAAGCGCGATAGCGCCGATGTGCAAACTTTGACAAATAAACGTCAAAAGTATGGAAAGTACAAACTTCGGACCAATCACGAGGTGACTCTGGTGCGTTCCAGGCTCTTCTATTCTAGGCCGACCTTGAACAGCAAAGGGAACGTGAATTTCGGTCTGCGGCATATTCATGTCCTCAATAGGATCTCGAAATTGCGCAGTGGCGAAAGGATCAATCAGTTGATGATACACATGTTCCCTTTGCAGTACAGATTGCACAACGTTTTCTCCAGTTTCACAGACCGGAGACAGACAGTGCAACCGTTCAAGGATTATACAATGCGAGACGATATCCCGGTTCCAGCTCCCAGCAGGGCCAAAAGCCTTCCGAGGGCGTTGGCGCCAGTACTAGACGAGCTCCAGGACAGACACGACCGATGTTCCTATAGCGAACTACTCAATTACTATTGCTCGAAAGGTATAACATCGTTCAGCGAGATTTCGACAAGCAACTTATCAATGTCCTTGGGAAAAAGGTTTTGGACACAGAGCGCAGGACAGACATCTATCGAGACCAGTGCTGATGCTGAGCCTCACAAAGATCTTCTACAATTCAGAAAGGAAGTCTTCACTAACTATTCTACTAGCCCTGCTGATGTTGCGGCGTTCGTCGCAGCTGTCATGCACTCGGTCCTGCCGGTTAGTCTAGTAGGTAGGAACAACCTGACTAATCTTGTTCGGCATATCTCGCGATTCATTGCTCTGAGACGTTACGAGTCACTTTCTCTAGGACATTTCATGCACCTTTTGAAGTACAAAGAAGTCCCATGGATGATCTCCGGTCGTGCGAAACACAGTCTGAGCGAGACTCGAAAGAAAGAAGAACTATTATCCGAATTGGTATATTGGATTCTCGACTCGTTCGTGTTGCCGTTGCTACGAAGCCACTTCTATATCACGGAATCGCATATGTTTCGAAACAGAGTTTTGTATTTCAGACATGATGTCTGGAAGAAACTTGTAGAACCGGAGCTTTCTCGGCTTCGCCTCTCGATGCTGAGCGAAGTTCCTGCATTTCTAGCTTCTGAAGTGCTAAAGTCGCGGTCTCTTGGCTTTGCATATCTACGTCTGCTACCAAAAGGCAGTGGTGCTCGTCCCATAACAAATCTGAGAAGGCGTGACACTTCGAAGGATGGCACAAAACGCACGAGGGTGGGTTATCTTCTGCCGAGCATCAATTCTGTATTGCAGTCCGTATACAACGTTCTTCTCCATGAGGGAAAAGCTAATCCCAACCGATTGGGCTTCTCAATCCAGTCTGTGGACGAAATGCATAGAAGAATCAAGGAGTATCGAAAAACTCTGTCAAAACTCAAGCATACCGGCAAGCTATACTTCGCCAAAGTGGACGTCAAGAGCTGTTTTGATACTATCGATCAGGAAAAACTTCTGGAGATCGTTGCGGACGTGCTTGCTGAAGATGACTACATGCTGCAGAAGTTCTGCGTGCTGGTGCCTTCGTTGGGAAAAATTAGTCGGAAGTATCACAACAGAGCAATTCCAGCTCAAGATATGGAGAGCTTCGGTGATTTTGCTGCTACGTACACGCGCAAGAAACAACACACAGTGCTCGTCGACGGCGTTGTCTACCAATTCAGAGAACGAGATCAGATCTTGACTCTTCTGAAAGAGCACCTGAATATGCACTTGATAAAGATCGGAAAGAAATTCTTTCGGCAAGATACCGGGATTCCGCAAGGGTCGATATTGTCTTCCATCTTGTGCAACCTCTACTATGCTCATATGGAAGCAAGCACGCTCTCGTGCGCTCATCGTGCAGACAGTATCTGCTTTCGATTGATCGATGACTTTCTATTCATCACCCCTCACCGGCCGTCCGCGGAGAACTTCTTACAGATCATGCATGAAGGCAATCCAGAATATGGATGCTTCGTGGGTAGTGACAAGACTCTGACCAATTTTGATATTGTAATCTGTGGTCAGAGGGTTTCGACTTTGGCCGGCTCCTTGGAATTTCCTGTAAGTTCGCTCAGTTTCCCATGAAGAACCTTGTTAACAGACATCTAGTATTGTGGCACGACGATCAACACAACGACACTCGAAGTGCGCAAGGACTTTTCTCGAGCTCCTACATTGGTCGTCAGTGACACTTTGACTATCGATCACACACGCAATCCAGGTAGTGGCATAATGCCCAAAGTATTTCAGTAGGTCGAATTTGCGTAGCGATGGCACTGAGATCATACTGACATACTCAAGGGGTCTGAAGCTGAGTTGTCAATCTCTCTACATCGACACTGCATTCAATAGTATCCACACAGTCCTTTTAAATATCTACAGGTCTTTGGTGTTCTCCGCAATGAGGTACCATGTCTTCCTCAAGTGCCTGAGACAATCCGGGTCCACACTCCAAGCACGTTCCTTTGGTAAGTCACGAAGCTGCTTTGATCAATGATGTCTTCTGACAAGCGCCAGAATTCGTAAAAGAATTAGTAGAGCTTCTATTCGTTTTCCTCAAGAGTAGGGGCAGACCCTCCAATACGGTGCAATGCAGCGTGACTCAGGCGCAGATCTCTTGGCTGGGATGCCATGCCTACTTCTACGTCTTGCAACGCAGACCAGCTGGGTATGGCGAAACACTGTCGAGACTCTCGTGTGCATTACAAGAGACATGCAAGAGGCCGCGCGACAGGAAACTCTTGCTCAAAGTTGTGAAGCCAGCGAACGTGGAGTGTTTCGCCGATTTCGGTTATTAGAGAGCAATGACGACAATGATCTGACAGCGAGTTGATGAGATATTTTGACCCGCTGACCACGAGCATATATCTACACAGGTGATCGCGAACGTTATGATCTATGGTAGCCTCCAGAACGTCCCTACACGACGTTGTCAATCAGGTATTACACCAGTGCTACCCGCGCGTGCTAGCACTTAAGCTTCTAATCACTACGAGACAAATTTGTAGCACGTGCTTCAGAGCGGCAGCCACAAGTTTGAATCTGCCCAGATAGCATCGGTAGTCGCGGAAGAGTCGCAGGTGTTGTGCACGTTGAGGTGCAGCAGTGTCTTCCGCCATGGTCATGTCCTGCACTCCGTCATTCTACTGATTTCCCGGAGATTATCACCTACTCGAAGGAGAAATTGTTGGCTGCGGGGAGCCTAGGAATTTGAACTTTTTAAGACCCAAAATATCATTACAATGACAGATCTCGTTGTTTCGGCGCCTGGCAAAGTCATTCTGTTTGGGGATCATTCTGTGGTGTATCATAGACAAGCGATTGCGGCCTCTATATCTCTCAGGACGACTCTGACGTTCAAGAAAGATCACGAATCTGCGACTCTCACTCTCGATTTCCCGGACATTCAACTCCATGTATCATTGACCTCCACGGAGCTCGAGGGTCTTCTCACAGGGGCTGCATTGGTATCTGGGGAAGCTCCGTCAGCGCGCCTTAGCACTGAACTGATGTCGCTCATAGAGCGGCAATTGGACACCCGTTCTCTTCAGGGCGTGCAAAAAGCAGCGGCGGCAGCATTTTTATATCTATATATTTCTCTTGGCGTGCATAAATTGCAACATACGCTCGGACACTATCGCATCACTTCAGAGTTACCTATTGGTGCCGGTCTAGGATCGTCCGCGACAGTGTCAGTCATCATAGCTACGACACTGCTTATCCTGACGGGCGCGATACTTGATCCGCGAGACTCGCAAGACTCGGTTGCGGGGAAGTCGGCTTTAGATCTCATCAACAAGTGGGCGTTCGTTGGTGAACAATGCATGCACGGTACTCCGTCGGGCGTAGACAATACTGTAGCGACATATGGCAGTGCCGTCTCGTTTCGAAAAGATTGTCCCATTCAGCTTCTCTCGATTCCTGCTCTGCCGCTCTTGCTCACAGATACCGGAGTCCCACGAAGTACGAAAGCTCAAGTCGCAAATGTCGCCTCGCTGAGGGCTTCTTTACCGCTCGTCGTAGAGCCGATCCTTGACTCGATGCATCAGGTGGCCTTGGAAGCACAACAATTACTTTCTGCAGAAACGCCTGACCTGGATCAATTAGGGGCCTTGATCGTACTCAACCAAGGCCTGTTGCGCACGCTTGGTGTCTCTCATCCGAGTATCGAGCAAGTCATCTCTCAAAACCTGTCCAAGGGCTGGACGAAGCTCATTGGTGCTGGTGGTGGCGGATGCACTATCACGCTTCTAGGTCCTACCACAACCGCTACATCTGAAGTAGTTTCGTTGGTGGATCCACCTATGCAACAATATCGTGTGCAATTAGGAGGGCCAGGGGTCGGCGTACACAAGGAAGCAGAGATTACATACTTTCTGTAAAGTAGGTTTACAACGTCTCGCTGGTCCGTGTCGACAAGCGTATCGATGTTGAAACGAAGGATGTCTTCAGATAATTGGTATAACAAAAGGATGATTTATATAAGCATAGCATAATCTGCATAAGAACAATAATACAAGAACTATTCGAGCGACTTCGTGGAGACTTGTTGTGGGAAGGACGTACTGTGATTGTTGGCAGAACATTCGGCACATGTGGTGAGGGAGCTGCCGAGGTCGAACTTTGACTTGTGATCTGCCTCGGGAGGCTTACGTGAGAACTTGCCTCTCCCCAGACTTTAGGGATTTTCCGATATTATACATTCATCCACAGTTTCTTTTGCGACTTGTGAAGGAAACAGGAAAGCACGATACAGAAATATGGCTGTCCCTTCGAAAGCATCTTTGCAGCATGACTTTGACGCCGTCCGATCGTCGATACAGAAGATAATTCCTCAACCAGATTACGATGATGGAAGCGCTGGACCTGTTCTCGTGCGATTAGCATGGCATTGTCAGTCACAACAATACTGTCTGAGAGGACCATTTGGCTAACGGACTGTAGGTAGTGGAACGTATGACAAGGCCTCCAATACCGGAGGCTCGAATGGCGCCACAATGCGATATGCTGTCGAAGCGAATGATGGTGCGAATGCTGGATTGGAACACGCAAGAACTTTTCTCGAACCTGTCAAGAAGGAACATCCCTGGATCAGCTATGGTGATCTCTGGTGTCTGGCCGGTGTCGAAGCCGTGAAGGCGATGGGCGGTCCCGACGTGCCAATCAAGTTTGGTCGATTAGACCATACGGACGACTCGAACGTCCCGCCCAACGGTCGACTTCCCGATGGAGCGAAAGGCACGAATCATCTCAGGGACATTTTCTACCGCATGGGATTCAATGATCAAGAAATAGTTGCCTTGTCGGGCGCACATAACCTGGGACGATGTCATGGCGACCGCAGTGGTTTCGAGGGACCCTGGGTTCCTAGTCCCACCAGATTCTCAAACACATACTTCAAGTTGCTCCTGCACGAGGACTGGAAATTAAAGACGAACGCACAGGGAATCGAACAATACAGGGACGAAGATGACGAATTAATGATGTTGCCTACTGATTACGCATTGATCAAGGATCCGGCCATGAGACCGTGGGTTGAAAAGTATGCGGAAGATAGAGATCTCTTTTATGACCACTTTGCGAAAGCGTTCGCGAAATTGATAGAACTTGGTATTCAGCGTGACGAATATGGCAATGTTTCGAAGAAGGGCATGCAGACGGACGATAAGCGAGTCAATATCGAAGGCGCTGATCGGACGGTCGAGGTACATGCGAAAGCAAAGTTGTGAATGAAAATGATTTTGAGTATTAGGCTCCCTCCTTGTTGCATCATATATACATATAGATTACATGCGTAAACCTCACGAGGCAGTCTTTCTTAATAATACTAGTATCGGCAGACGTCTTTCAATCATTACAATTTCGTATGTCATTACAAACATACAAAGAGGAGTTACGAGAGAAATATTTCAATAAATCGTAATACATTTTTGTCTTGAATGAGCCTAATCGCTGAGAATGTAGATTTTTTGTTGATACAAAGAGTACAGTGAAGGTGCACTGGGGTGAGGGTATTCCAGACAAGGACGACGCAAGATTGAGATGTCAGGTGGTCAAGGAGAGTAATGCTCGAGCACCTTGAGACTGACGCTTGCGCTTCCGCTTCGCCTGGTCCACCATCTTGGCGCGTTTTTCTGCCGGTACATTTGATTCGCTTTCGGAATCATTCGAAGATGAAGAAGAAGAATTTGAAGAGGAATCTGAGGAGCTATCATCTGCATCATCCGATGCATCGGCAATAGTAGTATCGGCAGTAGTAATACCAGCAGCAGTGGTATCAGCGGCACTACCAGCAACGTCTAGCGCCATTAAAGTGTTGGAGTGAGATGAATCGTCTATTTCTCGTAGTGATTGCTCGTGTAGAAAGCTGAGTGGCCTATATGTGCTTCTGAGTCCCGGACGAGACGAAAGCATTCCCTTGGACGCACTTGGTGGAGGAGGAGGTTCGTCCTTGGACACAGCTACGTCGGATTTTACGGGTGACTGAGTCTTTTCGTCTTGGATTGAGGCGACCCCGAGTTCAGAACCCGCACGAAGGCGTGGATTCGTGTCTGGGCGGTCAACGTCTGAATCTTCCTCGGCCTCCGAGGATTCGCTCGAGCTGCTGTCTCGAAGCGAGGTCGGAGAATCACCGGATCTCATGGAACTCGTGCCTGATCTGGCATCGCTCTCGGAATCGGACACTGGCAAAGTCTTGCCGAGCCTAGATACTGGCGTCGGCGTTGATCTGCCGATTCCATTCGCAGAGTGCTCGCTGACATCGCCATCCTCCGAGGATAGATAGTCCGCCAAGTCTGATTCAGCACTATCCGCTGACCCAGCCGTGTCGTACCCATTGTCCGTCTGCTCGATTGTAGAGATGGACCCCTCGCGTGGTCTCGTTTCACTTGTCGTATTCGGTATTGGCTCATTTCTGGACAAGATCTCGTGCACAATCTGCTCGTCTGTGCTGGGCGCAATGTCCTCTTCTGTCTGTAGCAAGTCTGACCCGAAATTAGCGCTTTTCGCATGATTCAAATCCGAGTCTTCGTTCTCAAGTAGTGATACATCAGATTCATGTAAGCTGGAAGACTCAACCGAGATGATATCTTCAAATGGAGACTTGGCTCGCAGCTCGGTCATGGCATCTGCGGATTGCACAGGTTTCCCTTCGGAATAGACATCTTCATTCGTCGGCAGTGTGATAATTGATGACTCTCGTGAGGAGCTAGATTGCCGCTCACGCTCCTCTGGGTCACCTGAAGGCTTCAGAGAGCTTGAATCAGCTAAAGGCTGACTTACGACTACAGGATCGAGTGGTTCCGTGCCAGGGCTTGGCAATCGGCAGCTCGTGTTTGGTGAGACCTGCTCAAGCAGAGATTCTTGCCGGCCTGAAAGGATATTTGCTTTTGGCTCCGGGTCAAGTTGATCTGACTCTATGAATGGCACAGTGTTTACAATCGAATTTCCCAGAGACTCGTGATTATAAGTGGCTATAGAACCTTGAGCGGACCGAGTATGACTGGGACTAGCGACTGAAGGGGATGAGAGAAGCTTTTGCTTCTTTGGTGAATCCAGCGCGAGGCTTGTCTCTGGCTTACGCTTTTTAGTAATGAAGTGGAAGCCGTCATCTTGAGATTGATCGTCAATCGGGGCATCAGGTACAAGTTTGCCATAATCAAATTCTGCTTTCCCAAGATTTGCAAGAGGTTTCGTTGCATGATCTGGTATGTGCCTTTCTTGTAATCGTCCTAAGTTTTTCATTTTTGCTTTTTCGTTGGCAGAGTTCTGCTTCTCCTGCTTTTGTCTCTTGGATTCTCTCTTTCTATGCTTTTTCATTATTCGTTTGCTCTGTATGGTATTCCTGCTCGACGACTTTGAGATATTGCGTATGGAGTCCAAGTCTAACGATGGCGAGCCCGAGGAGATGGGTGTAGCTAGTTGGGGTGCGATCATCTCTAACGAGGAGGATGCCTTCGAGACAAGATCTACAGCCTCTTTGACGACGATCATAAGTTGAGCTTCGTGACCTAGAACATCGACAACAGCATCTGTTTCATCTGCAATGGTGGCCGAGGCACCCGCATTGTGCGTTTGCATGCAGATCACATCGAGCCATTCACCGGTCCGTTTGGTATACAGTCCTAAGGCCTTCTCTTTCACCAGCTCGATCGGATCTCTTGCATCAACGATGATGAGCGGATTGAAGCAGGTACGGTTGTCCTTGGAGGAGAATATGAGTGCCGTTACTTTGCATTTATCCATCCATAAAGCCTTCGTCGGAATCGTGATACTCACTAGTCCTTAAGAAAGGCAAAAGCCGCGGCGAAGAGAGACGATGGATGATGCTATCTATACAAGTAGATGGAAGTCAAATATTTAGAGATTGTTTGGCGGCCCGCGGGAGCTCACTAGGATTATGATGCATTTGTACGTACTAATTACTCGCGCATGAACCACGCCTACAGATATCTGCATTCGCATATCATTTTGGAGACGCGAGCTAGGAAACATGGCGACTCACTCTCGTATCGAGCCCACGAATTGTGTTATTTGCCACGTATCGCCTTGCTAAAACTGATTATATGGCTGCTACCGTGTAAGGCTATGCGATCGTTGAATTGCTGCGAATATGCTATAATGATCATGACAATCGAATACGCTAGACATGTATGCCTAGAACGGCTTGCACTCTGGCGAAGGCGATGCATGTCGAGGATCGATATGATCAGGTCTCAATCAAGTCTCATTTCGTGATGATGGATAACACATCTCCGTCTCCCAGGAGATGATGTAAACCCACCCTTTGCGGCTTGTGTTTTGCAGACTGTCCCCAGACAAGCCCATAGCGAAACTGTTCTGATAGTGTACGGTGGATCGAATCGCACGCTTGCTCTACCGTGCTGCCGGATCGTACTATCAGAGCTTCCCCGAAATTTGGCACTTCACCCTTCCTCTTGGTATAGATTCTCAAAAGATCCAGTTCCTGCCAGATCCTGTCCTTCAGGTAATCTAAATTGAGATCCAGATTGCAACTGATCACCAGCGACTTTGGTCGTCTTGCGAGTTGGTCCACAGTCTCTAGAGAAACTGCGTCCATTTTATTGTAGACATATAGACAATTGATATACTTGCGGTTGCCAAGTACCACATCAATGAATTCGTCCGTGGTGATATCTTCCCTAACCAAAACGTCTGCGTTGTGAATTTTCCAATCGCTCAGAATATTTCGGCACTGCGAGATCAGCACGTCCATCTATTGAAAGCACAGATAGGAGAGATTACCATCTTTTCGTCGAATCCTTTACTTTGTTTGACTGTTGAGTTGTAGCTGACCCCTCCTCCCTGTTTTACCTTGAAAGTGACGTCAGGCCTCTTCCTATTCAACCTTATACCGACGGCCTCTAATTCTGCCTCTAGTTCTGCCTTTTGTTTGTCGGACTTGGCATCTAGCACCATAAGGATTAGGTCTGCCGTCTTAGCGACAGCGACAACCTGACGTCCACGACCTTTGCCTGAGGCAGCGCCTTGGATAATTCCGGGCAAATCTAGAGCTTGAATTTCGGCGCCGTCATATGGTAGCACTCCTGGGATCGCTGTCAACGTTGTAAATTCGTAAGAGGCCACTTGTGACTCAGTCTTTGTAATTTTAGATAACAAAGTTGATTTTCCCACAGAAGGAAATCCTATAAAAACCACGCGAGCATCTCCAGTCTTCGTGACATCAAAACCTTCTCCTTTTGCTGAAGCTTTCGGTGGCTCAAGCTACGAAATTAGACGCTTGCGAAGTCACATATACCATGCACCCTCTTACCAGCTGAGATCTCAAACGCGCGAGCTTGCCCCTTAACAAGCCGACGTGATATTCTGTAGCCTTGTTCTTCTGAGTTCGAGCCATTTCGGCCTCGATATCAGCTATTTTCTCCGAAATTGAGACCATGATGACCTATAATGGAACTCCAAGGAAATGCAAAAGAAGGACAAATTAACCCTGAGTCTTTAAAGCTATCTATAATAGGCACTTATAGAGCAAATGCAGCCTAGGCGTTGACGCCGACAGTGGTGCGTATACATCGCGGCGTATACGATCTGAATGGCGCTAATTAGCCGATACCAGGACAGACTACCTAAATAAGGTAGCACTCGAGTACAGCGCGCGCCAACAGAACATTTTGTCGAGACCGGATCTGGGACCTCTGGACTCGAGGCGATAATGGCTCCCATACCACCTATTCTATCGGCGTCAGAAGAACTCAATCTGCCCGATCTTGACAAAGTCCTATCCAGCAACACGATACCGGCCAGTTCGGATTTGGCTGCATTGAACGACAGTCTTGCGAATCATGCTGCCGCGGCGCAAGCTCGTGCTGATGCTCTTCGTAGAGATCTGGAGATACTACAACAGACTTACGCGCCACTGAAAGCAAAGGTTCGCAAGGAGAATGAGGATGCTAGGGCCGCTAAAGCAGCGAGCATGTCCCGTCAAGATTCTCATATCGCATCAAAATCTGCTGCAGATACTGGCGCCTCGCAAGCACCGCCCATGAAGAAACGTAAATCTGACATTGGATCAATCACTAATGCGTCCTGCCTTGGCATGCAGGTATCAGGAACATCACAGATAGCCACAGATCAACCACATTCGAGTGACCAGCCAGTCCCAAGAATAGCTCTACCAGATAGAGCCGTTCTAACGACTGAATTGGCGACCACCTCAGATCCCGAAGAGATGAAGCGAAGACTGGGTGTTGCATACTACCCAACGCATGATCTGACCCCTCTTTTACCAGGAATTCCATCGACAGAAGACTACTCGAAACAGAAAATTCCAAATCAGGTCGCTATGAGCACCTTCCAGGCTCATGTCGATCCTTTCTTTAGAGCATTTACCGAAGAGGATTTAGGATGGTTACGGGATAAAGGTGACCGTCTAGGGCCTTTCATAATACCACCTCTTGGCACCCATTACTCAGAGTTGTGGAATGAGTCCACCGATGAAACACCTCCTCCGAAGCAAGAGATGACGCAGAGACCTCGTGACTGTGCGGAATCATTGACAGACGACAATTTACAGGCGGATTTAATATCCTGCGGTCCGATCACATCTCGATTGTTATCTGCATTCATCAAAGAAGACGATAATAGCACGAACGGGGAAGAGGTCGATCCAGAGAAGGAGAAGGTGCCAAAATTGGGCGGTTTCAAGATGGACTATGTCGAATTAGAGGAGAAGATGACCTCAGAACTAAGCTTCATAGGTCTGCTTGACGCTACTCCGATCGACTGGAACCAAACATCAGACGACGAGATCAGTGCGAGCCTGAGAGCATTGCAGGGTCAATTGCGTGCACAGTCACTAACGAACTTTGCGCGAAAACAGCGCCTGATGAATCTAACGACTGATGAAATGGCAAAAGACGAATATACAACCATCATGGATGATTTGGACAAGCAGGTTGAACAATCAGTCTTGAAAAGAACGCGAAGTATAAAGGCGACTAAGAAGAAGCGAGTTCCTGGAGAACGCGGTGTAGCGGTGACCAAAATGAGCATTGGGAGCAATATTCGATCATTGTTGGACAAACGGCAGAAGTGGATACAGAGGATTGGCAGTATCTGTACGACTGAGCCTATCAGCAAGACAACCATTTTCAAAGATTTGGATGAATTTCAAGTTGATAAAGAATGAATATGCTAATTGATTCGTGACCTCGATAGTCTATCGCCTCAGTCCCACTAATTATATCTATCCATAGTCCCATCAGACCGTCTGCTAGCTTGTTAATTACGCTACCTCTGTTGGTACGACACGTCGTGTGTGTCGTCTGCAAGCGGCCGGGCACTCCGGCACATGCACGGGTCATACGGCGTTGAGGGTTGTAGATCGAAATACGACACTTGTAATGCTCCACAATTTGGTCCGACCACATCCCCTTCTTGTCTACGACAGATCTTGCCAGCCCAGAACTGGACGTCCTGTGGCCTACTGACTCGGTCTTTTGCGATTTGTCTCTTTTCCTTTCCATGAGTCTGCTGTGATCATGAAAAAAACGAACTCTATTCGACGGACAACAGGTCTCAGGCGACGACAGGAAGATCGCTTGGACGAAGGACTAGGCGATTTAGATGACTTTGAAGAGGGTAAGCAACAATCCTGTAGATATCTATGAATTCTAACACGGGTAGTGGCCCTCGATGCGTCTCGGGAAAATCGTCCTATATTCAAGCGAAGTACAACGGCCCAATCGTCGAACATTACCAGTAGTACAGGCCCGCGTCGCCTGCCTCCTCAAGCGCCGGCTAGGGCTGCTTCTCTTGATCCCCATAGTCCATACAGTCGGTCTGTGGAATCTGTAGCCACGGAAAAGGCACTTCCCAATCGTGTCAACCAGATGAGAGAAAGCCGCTTGTCCACCGCTTCTCTACCGACTCCAGAATTTCACGAACATGTAGCCAGACTCAGTATATCGCGTTCTAACTCTCCGACTACATATCTCTCGAGACGCAGGTCTATGAGACGTCGCAGTTCAGACATGGAGAATGGAAACGAATCTGATGATATTCCTGAGCATGTGATATTTGACAATGTACCCATCAGTCCCAGACCGAAGCAATTACCGGCGAAGCAGCTCAGCCCCTCATTCGCACAGCGTAATATGGCCCTAAGACGACTACAGGATTCCTCCCAAGGGGATGATTCGCAAATCTCAGAAGAGCCACTAAGACCAATTCGTGGGGCTCGGGCAATAAGTTACCATGACACTCTCCTGAACGATATGGATGCAGATACAAGGCAGCTTACTGCTCAGCTCGATGTCCACGCTCAAAGATCAGCTCCGATCGAGGAGACGGCCTCCGACGATCACCGGAGCCAGACCTCTATCAAGTCCAGATCTGACAGAAAAGCATCTGCAAAAGCCATAGCACAAAACCTCAAACCCATGATTGACGAGAGGATAGAATCTCTGCCAATTTCCAAGGAGAAGGAGGCAATGCTCACTTGCACTCGCCCGACTCATTTGCCTCCGAAATCCAGAAAGGAAGAGAAGAAACACATCAAAGAATATGAGAAATTAGTCTTTGGATCGCTCGAGGCAGAAAAGAAATCTCAAAAACGAAAATCAAAGCTTATGACACAAAAAGCGAAGCATTTAACGAACAGCGCTGATACTTGGACCAACCAGATACTACCTCACTTCGCCACTGCAGTAAAGGACCCGCGAACAAAAACGCTTTGGTGGTCTGGTCTGCCAAATCGGGTCAGGGGGCGAATTTGGTCGATCTGCATAGGCAATGCGCTTTCGGTGACCGAGGAAACTTTCAGGGTAGCTCTTGAAAAGTCGAATAAGACCGAGCATGATCTCCGCGCCAATTCCGGTAGTGACAGTGACGACGAAGGGCCACAATTGTTGACACTCGAATCGTACAAGCTTCTGGAGTCATCGGTAGACACAACCTTTGTCGATCTCAAGATCTTCCAGGCTGGAGGCCCCTTACACGAGTCTCTAGTGCAGGTCTTGAAGGCTTATCTTTACTATCGACAAGACGTCATGGTGTCTTATATAGAAGGAGTCAACTATATCGCAGGTCTTTTACTGCTCTACTTGCCACCGGTACAAGCATTCATCACGATGGTAAACGTCTTGAATAGGGCACTGCCGTTGGCGCTCTACACGAGAGACGAACCGGTGCTGAATCGATTCGTTGCCATCTTCTTGACAAGATTATCGCAACGATTGCCCAGACTGCACAAGCATTTACATGAGGAGCTGCGACTTGCCCCTCTGACCTATCTCGAGCCTATGCTAGTCTCATTCCTCGCAAAGCAGGCCCCCATAGATATTTCATCGAGAGTGTTCGACATCTATGCATTCGAGGGAGATGCTTTCCTGCTTCGAGCTGTAATCGGAGTATTCATATCGCTAGAGCATGCCCTGTACGGCACTGCGAGGGAAGTTCTAACAGTGCTCACTGGAGCCGACAAGGAGAATACGTGGGAGAAGAACTTGAGAGAGGAGGATTTCATCCGAAAGTGTAGGACAGCTTACTAGTTCTCAGATCATCTTCATCGACAATTCAAGAAGAGCCATTCGTTCTGACATATGTCTCATTACCATTGACCATGTCTATTGCTTCAATCCAGAGTTTTGTGCCAAAGTCATCACCTCAGTGATAAAGTCAAATACATCGTTCATGTAGCCCGGCTGCGCGACTGTATCGTTGTGCGTCCCGTTTGGAAACTCCTTCCAAACTTTACGCTTAGATTGACACATGCTAAACAATTGTGCCATTTGTGCCTTTGGAACTAATTCATCCTTGAGACCACTAAGGAACAGTACTGGAACCTCGATTTGATGAATCAGAGTTTCGCTTGACCAAAACTGATGACAGAAGCGCGCGATAGGTGTCGCTAAAGGCATCACGCTAGAGGTTGTGAGCTAAGCGTCGTCGTACCTTGTAAAAAAGAGAGTCTGACCTTGGAATGAGTGATTTGATGCTGAGAAATGTGTTTTCTATGATGAGGCCCGCGAACCGAGATTGATTGCGTGACACAACATCGAGAGCCACGGCACCGCCGATACTTTGGCCGAAAGCGAAAAGCTTGGTGTGCCGAAGAACCTCATGGTCTAGAATGAACTCTACGGCAGTTTGAGAGTCAATTTTCATGCCCTTTTCATTGGCAACACCACTATTCCTGAGTCAGTACCACACACAGTTGACACTACATCTGGTAGTGATATTACCTTGATCGACCGTACCCGCGCTATGAATGGTCAGTATAGTCCATAGTAGATACCAGGTAGACTTACGTAGCTCATCATGAGCACGTTGAGTTTCATCTGATGATAAAACACTCTGGCAATTGGTAATCGATGTCCCATGCTATATTTATGAGCACATTCTGGCATGACTCGAAGCGGACAGCGGTAGACTTACTTGCCGGCATTTGCGTGGAAAATGATGATGGTAGGCCGTTCTTTCACAATGTCCTTCGTCTGCATGATGAGGAAACAATGGAGCTTCTCGCCATCATGTGTGGCAAGTGTGATGTCCTCGTACTCTGGCATACCATACCGATCGGGTGTATCGACAAGCGTCCGAGATCCTGAAGGGACAGACGACGGGTAAATGATGGCCGTCTGGAAAGCGTATAAGCCAGTGCCAATCAGGGCAGCTCCACTGGCTGCCAAAATGGTGGTCCATTTTAGGACCGACATAAAATACTCAAAGTATATGCTCATAGACTACACTTTCACTAGCAACACACGATCGTGAGACAAAGGAGTCTACCTCAACTGTTTTCCTTGTTGTCTTTTGTTTTTATTCGTGACAATAATCCCCAGTAGGGAAATGTGGCACCTTGGGCCGAGATCAAAGAAAGGTCATATCGACAACATGTACGACTCATTGCCGAGATAGCACTAAGATAAGATAAGACAATCTGATCAATGGGAGAAATCCCCAACCAATTCGGAACTCTAATCGGCAATCTATCGATCGATACAGAGCCGAGCTGGGGTACCCGCAGATCGCATTCCCTGGCGCCTGCCCAATCACAGATCGGCGGACTGATAAGGAAACAGTATAAGAACCATGTCTCCCCTCAGACGCACCGGTCTTCCCACAAGTCGTCTGCCCAAACTGCACACCTTTGCCCATTAACGCTTCAACATGTTTTCCATCAGATCGACACTCATGCGAGGAGCTTTGTCCGTCAGACCACAGTGAGTCAGACCCGCAGAAGCCTAGCAGAGCGTAAACTGACCTTCTTTTTCAGAACTCGACAATTCACTGCCTCTGCCACAAACATGAGCAAGACCGAGCAGAGCCCAGCAGACGATGTCGAGCACTGGGAGAGTGCTGCCGTTGAGGCAGCTATCCAATCTTCAGGAGGTGCCAAGTCGACTGGAGGCTCCGTGCTCGAAGGACAGTAGACACAAAAGCCAAGTCAGCTTTGCTTTCACTTTCCATTACGACTACAACGCAACGAGGAACCATGAACATTACGATCAAGTATTTTAATCAAGAATTCTGAAAAAGACATCCTATACGGTTTGCTTCATGCTGAGCCCTTGAATGTATGTGCCGAGATTAGTGACCAAGGCTTGTTGCCCCGATATTCCCATAGATCCAGCCCTACAGCTCGACAGTTCCAGGAGTTGCGTGATTTCACTGCTTCTTCTATCTGTGCTTGCCGCCTAGCAGTTTCCTCCTCGCTATGCTTGTTACACAGTGTGACGTGACCTCTGAAGTCTTGGCGATCTTGGTCTGATAAATCGTGCCAAAATTCCTCTTGTATGTCGTAGACAAGCTCATCTAATCGCTTGGATCTGACAGGCAACATGATAATTTTGGGCCGTACACAAAGGGCACCAAGACTGAGATTGAATGGAGCAGTCTCCGAGCAGATCCTTTTGAGCAAAGCATCGGACTCAGTCTGCAACTTTCGTGGTAGAGAATGCAGTATCGTAAGATGGGCGTCGAGGTTGTTATGGCGTTCCGGAAAGTTAGCCTTGCGAATATCGGTCATTTTTTCAAAGGACTGGTCATTGAATCGTAAAGAAATTATCAGAGGATTACGATGATCTGTATCTCCTCTGTTCTTCATATGTTCCGATTGAGGATTCTTTACTTGCGGAGCCTGGCCTTTCGGAGAATCGTTCTTATTTTTCCCAGTGGCTTGCGCATGGGTGGATCTATCATCTACAGCATGGTAGGTCTTTACCTGGCTTACATTTCCCTGTTGTTGATTCGAGCCTACTGCCTGTGCCCAACTGCGCTGCGTTTGCATTAAAAATGTCCTTCTTAATAAAAATTGGTTGCAGATCATGGTGATGTCAGAACAATCCGGATGAATTCATTTTTGAATCTCCACTTGAATCGCAGTTGCGCCACATTTGTCTGTCCAAAAGCCCTAATCGTTTGCTTGAGTAACAGAAAAGCAACACGGATTGTGAATATATCAGGATGATTGACGACTGATACCGCTATAGTTTACTAATCTTCATGAGTTCTCCAACACGAGATTCCATTCCGTCTAGCATAACATCTCGCTCCAATTGTCGTGTATTCAAGTACTCGATACCCAGATCCTTGACATCGGGGACACCCAACAATCGCATGACGGACTCGCACTCTGCTCGTAGGATATCGAGCATATGTTCCACGCCCTTCTGACCGTAACCCACAAGTGCATACAGAGCTGGCCGTCCTACACCAACAGCTGTCGCACCTAGACAAAGCGCTTTGATCACATCACTTCCACGTCTGATACCGCCATCGACAAAGATATCGAAGTCTGGATCCGAAATTAAGAATGGTGCGTATCTATAAATCTCATAAAGGACGTAAAGTGATGGTATAGCGCTGCCAAGATTCCTGCCGCCATGGTTACTGACGACTATGCCGCGTACACCAGCTTTCTTAGCCATGATCGCGTCCTCGACGCATTGAATTCCTTTAAGAACGACAGGAGTCTCCGGACCAATCTCTTGCATTATCCATTGAAGCTCATTCCAATCAGTCTTGTCCGTTTGATTAACACTGTTACCGCCAGCGACAGATAGTGCATTGTCCAAATTTTCACCCAGCCGAAGCGCCTCCATATTTTTGTGCCTCTCGTCTCTGGTACGGATCCCTGAACTCGCAGTATCAACTGTAATCCAAAAAGCTTGAAATCCAGCTTTCTTTGCCTCTTGAATTTTATGTATGGTATCCGCATCGACTTTTAGACAGTACAATTGGAAGAACAGCGGCTGGTCGGGGAGTCTTGCTTCTGCAACTTGTTGGAGTGAATGTGATGAATGCTGTGACAACACCTGGATGATGCCTCTCCTGCCAGCTGCCAAGCCAATCCCTCTTTCACCGTCTTGATGCGAGAGTCTCGCGAGGGCAGCTGGTGAAGTAAATATAGGCAGAGCGCTATTGAACCCTAAAAGCTTCGTCCTGAGATTGATGCGAGATACATTGACCAGTATGCGAGGTCGGAAATACAGCTTTGTATAGGCAGCCAGATTGGCATCGTACGTCCGTTCGTCGTCCGCGGCAGATCTATAATAGGCCCATGCCTTCGACGAAAGCAGCCGCTCCGCGTTTTCTTCGAAATCTCCAAGATTCAGAATGGCATTTAAGGGTAATTGGCGTTGCGTGTCCTGCTTACTGCGTTCCTCCTTCTCATCGATGGCCATATTGTCCTCGGTCAATGTGCTGATATCGACAGGGCCAAGCTTCTGATATGCCTTCAACCCTGCAAGAGTTCCTTCAGGATGGATCGGGTTGTAGACACTGGTTGCATCGCGGCCGGCATACCGTAGTATGGCGTTGGCCCCGCCAGGATGTTGGTCCAGAAAGTCGGTCACATCATAGACTTGATCATACAGCAGTACCCAACAAGACTGCCTACTGTTGTGTGACGCCACTTCTGGTCCCGTCAACATGTATAGGCTTCAATGAGACATTCTGCATTGGCAGTGCGATTGCCACAATTCCATCAGGCTCACGAAACACCGGGGTGACGTACGGGTAGAACATGATCAAGCAAATCGTGCGGGATATACGATACATTACGAGATAGCACATGTACTCGAGTCCTTGAGTAGTTCCTCTGACGAACAACTGACGGCGGGCGCACGAGACGAAATGAATAGTAAATTTGATGTTTCTGCCGCCTGTCTAAATCCGCGTGAAGTCTTCCTTTGCTCGGAGGCGTTCTAGCCGCGCTACCGTAATACTTTCCTGCATCAGTGGTGCGCAACTTCCAATTCCTTTCACCATCACTCCCACTAACGGCTGTTGCAGCGATTCGTATGGCGAATTACTGCCGCTGAGCAGAGCGCGTCCACTGTGTCGGCGTGTCGACGTGATTTGTATGAATCAGCCAGCTGGAATTTCCTCAAACGAGCTCAGGGACTCAACAAACTTTGCATCGACCAGCATGGCCACTCAGATATATCCTCCGCCACGGAGTGCGACGCAATTCTTCCATACTCCAAGTTCCCGCCCAAAATCTTCTCCCAAATCTGGACATATAGGTCCAATTGAAACGCCCTCGTGTCTGCGGCAGCAGGATCCTGTCGCGACATTGCGATCGGAATCGCATGTAGAAGCCGATTCAGTAAATCAATCTTCACCCCCCTCGTCTTCCTCAGAGCGTCCTACAGAAATACTGGATATAGCGGAACACTCTCAATCTGAACTTCTAGCCATGCTTTCATCCTTACTCACCAAAATTACGACGACCAACGACAGCCTACATTCGGGATCAAGTCATGCAAATCCTCCGAAGCCAGGATCTCCTTTATTGGCCTTTCATGCTCGCAATATACCCAGCATATCCATTCAATCCTATCTTACGCGGATATTGAAATACTGTCCAATGTCTAGCGATATCTTCTTGTCTCTCTTGGTATACTTCGATAGAATGAGTAGAGTGCCAACTCCTGATAGTCCCACAATTGCACAACAATCGACGTTTACATCTACAAAGCAGCTGATGGGCAATGAGCATCATCCTTTCTCTATCGACAGTTACAATGTTCACCGTTTAGTGATCACTGGAATTGTCGTTGCCAGCAAGTTTTGTAGCGATGTCTTCTACACAAATTCTAGATATGCTAAAGTAAGTCATAATCGTACAATTTTCAGGCACTTGAAGCTAACATATACCAGGTAGGAGGTCTGCCGCTGTCTGAATTAAATCACCTCGAGTTTCAATTCCTTCTTATGAACGATTTCCGCTTAATGATACCGATGGAAGAACTTCAAAAGTACGGTGATCAACTTCTAAGCTTCTGGCAAGACGAAGCCATGGCTGGCACTGTTGCCCGTCGCTGAAACTTTCGGAGGAATACCACTCCAGAAAGGACACATGAAAGGTCGAATGTCAAGCATAGGTAGTACATTCTTAATTTGTGAAATCATAGGCGAGCGATAGTCTGACGAGCTGATATCTGGGAGCGTTCTAAGGGACTTAGATTTGGACACTGGATAGAAAGAACATGTCGAATAAGTCAGACTGCTATAGTGGTTCAACACAAGAACCCTTCAAGGAATCATGAGATCGAAATGAGTTGCAAAACTGCGAAAAACCACGCAGACCTGTGATCGTGACAACTGCAGTTTTGAGGCTTGTCGCAGGGGTAGCAATAGGTCGTGTCGCAAGATGTAAAGGTATTCTTTTTTTTGCAATAATGAAGAAATGCTGTTTCAAACGCGTATGCAAACTCGGCGTCGCACTATTCGTTTCCTGAACGGTCAACACCTGATCGACCCGTTCTCCTTTCTTGTCTTCAACACCAGACCACACAAGCAGACCAAAACAAAAGAGCTTATCGCAGACGTCCTTAGCAGGATTAGTTTTGAGATTCATGAAATTAGAACGGTATGTCGTACTTGCTTCTCGCTCGGACTCCAAGAGACACAGGATGTCGTCCTCTCGGACTGGTCCCTTCACATTTCTGACAATAGATCGTGTCGTATCGTCCATGAACTCGACACGTACCTGAGTCACACCTCCTCGGGATCCAGTTCGGCCTGTCGATATATTAACAAACTTTCAAACAGAAATTTGCGACAATATTTTCGCAGACTGGTGACTGACCCAGAACCTTTGTGACCTTCGCAAGCTTAACGGGTTGTTTAGAGGTATCCATGGCTATTCGATATCAAGAATGTAAAGTACTATCGTGACCTCGTCGTAACCGGCCGTCAAGTTTTTTGCCGATTTGTGATCAGCAGTCGCAGAGCGAAACGGACAGAGCTCCTCCTGTTCTTCCAACAAATTGCAACCCCAAATGGTACTCGTAGCCTTGACTGCTCAGTCACGTGACGGAAGACGACCGTTCATGTGCCGCGTCTCGTCTCGTCTCAATTCCTTCCTCGTCTCGCGTCGTCTTGCCTCAAAATGTTCCGTCATGCATCGGTACATCCGTCCACACTGGCACACGCGGAGGTCCCTTCCTATCATTCCCCTTGAGGCAAAGGCTCACTCCCTCATCAGTCCAATCAATTCTGCCTCGCACAGCACTGTATTATATCCCATTTATCGGCTGATCTCGCATTGGGTGTTTTTCAGCAATTGTCAATAATGAATGCTCAACGGTACTCGTACTCACTTCACGTCGAACAGCAGCCGCAACGGGCGCGAATGTGCGGCAAGTATTATCGACGCCATAAAGGTGAAACCAGCATGGGTGCATGAGCTGACTCTCCCAAGGCTTCGGAGATAAGGATAGAAGGCCGATCACGCCGCCACCATGTGTTCGACTGTCAATTACAGATCGATCGACCGGCGAGGAAGTAGACGTATCGTAAGGAGCCGGATCCTTTTGTCTTTTGCTGCGGCTCTACTGACGCGTAACAGAATGATGGACGTGTCATTCTTTGTCCTGACGGTAGATCTATGGGACAACGAAGCACAAAATGAGCTTAATCTCATTGCCTACCCTTATTCCTCACAGACATCTCAAAGCAGCCAGCCCGGTGCGCAAAATTATTTCAACTCAGACACTTTTACGGTCGAGAATGATGCTTCTGGGCACGCGGATTCTTGTAAAATGCCCGAGTATCAGTCTTCTGGGGCTCGAGCTCCATCCAACCATTTCACACATGATTCGACGCTTCAGAACTATCAACAGTCTGAGCGAACACCATCTCAACCTACATCGGGTACATACACGCGAAATCTGATTGGAAGCCTCGTAGCGTCAGCCTCCAAATTGAAGGACACAAACGAACGCTTGGGAATATGGTTCGTACTACAGGATTTAAGTGTGCGGACTGAAGGATGTATGTACCACTCGTATTTGACCATGATCACTCTGACGTGAAAAAGCATTTCGACTGAAATTCAATTTCGTTGACTTGAGTACGGGACCTCAATCGCTGCTAACGAATGGTTCGATCCCGGTTCTGTGTTCAGTCTTTAGTGGAACACTCAATGTTTATTCTGCAAAACGTATAGATTGTTCCCACACGTTCATATTCAAGCTCATCATATAGGGTTTCCTGGCATGATAGAGAGCACGGACATTTCCAGGAAATTCTCTGATCAAGGTATCCGAATACCCGTGAGGAAAGTCGAGGGTTGATTATGTATGTTCAACAATTGCCTTTCTCATACACGAGAGCAACTCAATCAATGGGAAGTGGATCAAACAAAATCCCGATGTTCTTCCATTAATGGTTGGACCACGTACTCTGACGCTTCATTGTCCTCATGGTCGGCTATGACACAGCTAGCAAATCAGTCATCAGTCTCTCTAGCCACGATCTCAAAGCCCTAATCTCTAATCTCGCACTATTCTCGTCGATCTGCTTCAACGTTTCATGCAGATCAAATAGCATTTTTCTCCACACGAGCATCTTGCCCAGCCTCGAAGAACTTCTTTTTGCTAAAAGATCCGCTTTCAATTGATCACTGATTAGCTGCGCTTTGGATAGGATCGGTCGTGGCAAAGACGTGGAGCTTGCTGATTTAATGCCGTACTGTGTTTCACCACCAACTCCGTCCGCAACTTTGAAACTCATGGTTCTAGTATATTCAATTTCATCATTGCTAATTTGAAAGTGTCGCAGCGCAACACCCGGTCGACATTTCAGTAGTTCTTGCAATTCGGAGAAGTGTGTCGAGAAAAAAATAGTGCCTTGAAGATCTAGCAGTTGCTCTGAGATCGCCACGGAGATTGCTAGTCCATCTTCTGAACTCGTGCCACGACCTTATTGGCAGTCAGTAAGGCTAATAATTGAATGTTATGTCTGATTCAGTCAGTTACTGAACTCACCAAGCTCGTCAATGAAACAGATCGATCTTGGTGTCATCTCGGTCAGAATGAAGGACATCTCTCGCATCTCTGTAGCAAAACTGCTGGCGTCTAGATCAAGTCCTTCATCGTTGGAAACGCGTGTGAACAACTGATCATAAATTGGAACCGATGCATGATCTGCCGGGACGAAACAACCTATCTGAGCCAGGATAACGATCAAAGCGGTTTGACGCAGATATGTACTTTTGCCTGCCATGTTGCATCCTGTCACGATCTGAAATCGCGATTGTGCCGTTGAGTACGTGTCGTTCGGGACAAATGTCGCATGGTCACTGAGGTCGCGTATAGGGTGTCTACCAGATTTGATTGCTAGGTTGCCTGAAAATAAAGGCCGAGCATACTTCCCCATCGAGGAATACTTCGCAAATGCCAAGAGCAGTTAATCGTCAACTTCGTACGAGCCTCAGATAGGATGTTTTACCATATCGAGCAATGATACTGCCTCTGATATTTTGTACAAGATGCCCAGGTAGTCCTCGACAATACGCACGATCAGTTGCTCTATGGTCTCTTCCGACATTAGTAAGACTTCATTCAAAGCTTCATTGATCCGTGTGTTCAATTCAGTCATCTCCACGGTTGAGAATTGTAAAAGTCTTTTCTTTCTCTTGACATTGATAAAGACTTTTGGCATATTACAATCGTCGAGAGCATTGGTCGGTAAGGACAAACAGAGACCCGAACTTGGATCGTACTGCGACTCAATGGGTAGACTGTACTCCGCTGGCGATCAAAACCACGTTCTACACAAAGATGAATCGCATACCCGCATACTCCGTTGCTAGGGCAATCGAATCTTCTATCAGTTCTTTGTAGGTTGGTCGGGCCACATCGAGCATCCCGTTGAGTCCACTCTGTTCGCATTAGTGCATTCAATCTTTCAAGAAATTTGTCAACCTTGACAGCATAACATCGTTGGTGGCGTAGACCAAGTAATCCTTTCGACCAAGTTGTCTCTCGGTTCAGAACTTCTTCAATCATAGCCTGCGCGGCGGAAATCCTCTTGGATCCTATGATCTAATAGTTGATCAGATTCTAAAATCTTGAACTAATCTATGAGACGTGAAGACCTCTCGTAGATAGAGTAATAGATTCGCCGACATATCTGAGAGTGCCGACTCGATAGGCGCGAAGAGTCTCATTGACTCTTGCAGAAGAAGTAGATGATTGATCCGCTGCTCTGAGGCTTTGAGTGTCTGATTTACAGGGTAAATCATCAACTAATATCGAATTACTCGCAAATACGAGAAAGACACTGGATGACACACGTTGGCAAGGAGTCGATCGAGATCCGGAACATCAGCAAGACGGGTGGTCAAGACGCTTCTTTCACTATCACTGTGTTGTAGTAGATCATCTACAGCGTCAAATCGATCTTGCAAAATCGATATGTCCGTGAGGGGTTGTAGAAGCGAATTTCTCAATGTCCTGAATCCCATCGCTGTTTTGGTATGTTTGAGGATGTCTGCCAGGTCTCAGAACAAACAGCGAGCCATTCTAGAGGCCAAACCAAGTAACGATTTCCCACCTTGCGAATGGTGCAAGGGTTTGATCATTTCCAGATTGCGTATTGAGCCAAAATCGATTAACATGGTTCCTTCAGAGGGATGGAAGCTGATTTTTAACGTGTGTGATGCAAACGTGACACTGCGTGACGTTTCCAAATATCTGAGGATTGCTGCGAAGCTGGAAACACAGAAGCCCTTCCCTGTCGTAGCCACTTTGATTGCATCAACTTCGTCTCGAAGACTGTATTGCGCAATCGACGCAAATCCGATAGAATCAGAATAACAATTTCTTGTGATCGATACCAGCGATATGCCAGGGAGGCTTTCCTCGATGATTCGCACTAGTTTGCTTTTTATCGGATGGAAAGCTGAAGTCGGCAGAAGGACCTGATTCATCATGAGCTTGCTGTCGAGACGGGATCTGACGTTGAACCTCTGATGGATTGTATATAGACAATTTATGGATGGTCCTCACATAGGTCTGAGTGTCAGCAATCTCTGCTAATATACACTGTCCTGTCGACAGCAGAACAATGCTGAAGCCTAGCAGTGCAGTTACCCCCTGACTTTCGAAGAGCGCGCCTGGCAATCAGATCCTTCCTTCAACTTATGGGCGTTGAACCAACATATGCATTTCTCTGAGGCACGAGGATCAAGTGGATTCGAAACACGATTGTTGTGTGGAGGGTAGTCCGGTGTCGCAGATAGCGTGTCAAAATTGCTGTATCCCCTCATCTGCACAACTCCCGCCGACTTAGGAGACGCACGGACAACAAACGAGCGAGACCTTCGTACAAAGGCGTCCAACTCGCTATCGGGCTATCCTGTGGTATTCGTCTTTTCAAGAACTAAGTGTAGTGATTGTATGTGGCCCTAAGCTACACTCGGAAGCAGAATGCGCCAAATTTAAGTTGATCACGTAGTCAGACAAGTCTTACTGTTGTACACAGGCAACGTCTGTAAAAAAGAAATTTGATCTTATAAGAAATTGGCTCCTCGAGCCAGGAAAAAGTTCATGGTCGGGGGAGAAAAAACATAAATACAATGGAAGATAGAACTATATGTGGGAGTCTGGAAAAGTTGGAAATTGGAGATGTTCGTTAGTCCTCCTGCATCTCATCATCACTATCTAGACCATCTTGAGCTTCGCCCTCTTCGTCAAGGAAATTCAATTTGGTACCCTGTATCATCCAGATGCCGAGCTCTTCATAAGTGGTCAAGCATTCGGCCAATTGATCTTCCGTGAATCCTTTCGCGAGCACACGATCTCGGATAGTGCGCACAGGCCATTCACCAATGAAGTGTGCCCCATCACCATTCGCTAGGTCTCGTATAATTTTGTATATTTTGGAAGAAGCAGTGCTGTCCACATCACGCGTTTCGTCGTCATATAGCGAGGACTTACTGACAGAAATCAATCGTAAAGCTTCATCGACATCGCCGAGCTCTACAACCTCAGCGAATCGAAGCCGTGCCAGAGCTTGAGCCATTCGTAGTACGGCGAGCAAGGTTCTCGGAGTGGTATGGGCAAACTGTCGTTTGCTGCCTTCCTCTCTCTTCTGGATCTGACGCAAATTGACATAAGCACCTACCACATAATCACTCACTTCCTTTGGTACAGTAGGTCGTTTTTGTCGAGCTGCAGCGATAAATGCCCTGATCATTTGAGGATCCAAAGGCTCGAAATCCATATCCGGATGTCTGTTGTTCATGTGAACAAACGCAACGTGTTGTGCGAGCCTTTCATCTTCATCGCGAGCTGGAGTATCGAGAATTAGAAACAGAATGTCAAATCGTGACAACAGAGCAGCCGGGAGATTGATGTTCTCCACTGGGGAGATTCTGGGGTTATACCTACCATACAAAGGATTGGCGGCCGCTAAAATCGATGTTCTAGCATTTAATGTTGTTGTTATACCAGCCTTAGAAATTGAAATAGTTTGCTGCTCCATGACCTCGTGGATCGCTGTCCGGTCGGAGTCGTCCATCTTATCGAACTCATCGATACAGCAGATTCCGTTGTCTGCAAGCACGAGCGCCCCACCTTCAAGAATCATCTCATCTGTGACCGGGTCACGCATCACAGCTGCGGTCAAGCCAACACCCGAAGAACCCCGACCTGTAGTATATACGCCACGAGGCGCTACCTTTGTGATATATTTCAGCAACTGCGACTTTGCGACTCCAGGATCTCCCATGAGACAAACGTTGATATCTCCTCGAATTTTCATTCCATCGCCCATTTCTTTGCTGACACCACCAACAAGCAGGAGCAACAAAGCCTTTTTCACATCGTCATGACCGTAGATTTCTGGGGCAATCGATTTGGAGAGCTTTTCATATACGGAGCCAGTGTGTTGCAATTCTGCAATCATCGCCATGGTCTCTGGAGTGGTGTCAATGTTAGTATACTGCTTTTTATGCTGCTTGACAAAGTGTGCCTCTAAAAAGGTATCGGTTAGAAGGCCTGCCTTAATAGCCTTGAAGCCCGAGTACGGTGTAGGAAGAAATATTCCGCTGATGTCTACTATATCTCCGGGATTGATGGTTCTCGTGATGCTACCATTCATGTGCACCGTCAGAGAACGAGGAATGTGTCCGACAGGCACTTGATTCGTCAGTTCCTGAATTTTAATCTCCTGAAAAGGCATAAATTTTGAGGCTCTTGTAGAAGGGTGCAGCTGTCCTTTTGAATTGTTTTTCGAACAATCATCGGATGTGCATTCAACAAGTGGCGTAAACTGCTTTCCTTTTATTTCCTGGAAGACCTCACTTCCACACCTATCGCATGTGTAGGCGTTGACCATTACAGAAGGTTTCACATCTGACACTCTGGTAGCAATTCCTCGCACGGTAATAAATTTTCCAAGATGCTCTCCTCGGATATCCCTGACAGCAAAAGCTTTGCCCTGACCGAGATATGCTGCTTGCAAAGGCTTAATGTACAGATTGTAGCGGCGCGTCAGATCGGCTGGAAAAAGGTGCTCCGGGACCGCGTTGGGATTGTTTGTTTCAGCCTGCAGTGCAGCGTTCCTTGTCCTTCGTTGATGCATTATGACGTCGATCACTTCTTCTTCGTCGCCAAGATCTATCGTGGGTGTTGGCATAGCCGCATCTATAGCCTTGCATATGATTCCACAATATGACTTGGTGTTAGATATGATGTCGTTTAGTAACCGACGGTCATCGTTGTAATCCTTCAGATCTTCCAATTCGAAGATTATAGTCGCAAGCTCCCGGTTCGCAACCTTTTGTAGCTGCTGGAGATACTTGGGTCGATCTGACTGTATTGACGTCGCGTCTTGGTCATACTCGTCCTCAATCGCCTGACCTACACCTTTGTAATTGCGCAAGAAATCCACAACTTGTTCTGTCTGATCTTGATAGTCGGCCAGGTTCCTTACACTGAACAGCGACATCGTGTTTGTGAGATTACAATACCAAGCGCCAGACACCTAGAGTTATCGGTCCAAGGTGGACCACACCAGTGTAGATTGATTGGGCGCGAGAACGCGAACAGGGCCTCGCAGACGCGCCGACCTCGGCTAAGGCCGGTCTGATCGATCGCGCTTGTATCCGAGCCGCTAAATACACATGTCTCTTCGAATCTGCCACACCTTTTCACCGAGATAATAAGCCCCTGAAGATCTGCCATAGATTCACAGTATCTGTGGCGTTATAAAAGTTGATCTGTTCGTCTCGATGGTCTTATCACGTTGCAGATGAGCACGCAACTATCTTTTATGGTTGCATTTTTGTTTGTGACACTGATTTACAATAATAATGCTTTACCCTCTTCAGCATGGTGCAAGGCATCGCAATTACTTGGACCGCGATCGACCGTGTGAGGTACAATCATGTTATGGCTGTGCGATCGGCGGAACGACGGCTCCATCAAATGCCGTCGCATGATATGTCTACCTCAACCGTGAATGAGCAAATCTTGTTGAGAAATTCCCCGGGAGTCTCGAAGAATGACTGGAAGATGTAGTATACTGCTTCAACGTGATCGCGGAACAAACACCATCTATCTATTGTGATGTTGTCTCATTTGGCATTGGACCACAGAGACAATGCAGGCAGTTCATGTGCCAGCGACGTGGTACGCGGCTTTTGATGCAGTACTACCGCCTCAATTTGTCTTTTATCGTCTATACTGAATGTACTTCAAATAGTCTATCTACTACATTATATAAAACCTTCCCGAGGCGTTCTGAGAGTTGGGCTGACCAGTGTGTGATGTAATTGAGATATCGTTCTCATTTTCATGTCGCTGGAGTTCTCTTTTTCGTCTATGAGCGATGAAGGAGATCTATTCAACAAATTTAGCTTGCCACCGAAAGCCATTTTCTTGTCTTCTCTTTTCTTCAGTTGTGCAATTTGAATTTGCAAGGTCCGTGCTTCTTCTCGTGATCTTTGTGATTTTGTAAGTACATCTGTGGCTAGTTCCTTGTCAGCCAGAGAATTGAGCTTGTCATTTGTCTCATCGTGCACATTAGCGAAAAATCGCGATGGAGTGCCGGGATCGACCACCATAAGATTGTGCAGCGTTCGATTTGATGGATGCGAAAAGTTACTAGGCTGCGTACGCGACTGTGGCGATAAGCCGATCGTCGTTTTCGCAGAAAGTCCTTGAGGCTCTATGCCTTGATGTGACCATGTCAATTGTGCCTGCAACTTCCGGATATACTCATTCGCTTCGCTTCGCTCACGTTCGAGCACAGCGATCTTAGATGCCATAGCCGCGGTCCCAGTCTCGTCCTCGTGGATGTTGTTAAGTCCCGACTCTGAAAGTTCACTCGTGCTTTCACTCAAGGACCGAATTCCAGTAGATTTGAGAATTTGCAATTTTGCAACTAAAGCTTGCGAGTCTGTGAGCTGAACCCGGAGCAGACCGATCTCCGCTCTCAGACTCTCGATCAGAAGACCAGTATCGCCGCCGAATAATTCTGCCTTTCGTGCTTTGCCTGGGATGAATTTTGCGCGAGATGCGAATTTCAATGTGTTTGTTGTCTCCATGACAAATCTAGGATCAGTATTGATGGTAGCAAGGATACTCACCAAGCTCAGACCACTGAGTGCGTGTTGAAGCAACCTTGTAAGTTTCGAGTCTCGGAATGGCACATGCTGCAAAGTGCCCGCTCCTTGTGAAGAGGTCAAGCGTGCTATTACCGTGCCGAGTGTCAGCAAAGACTTGTTGATATACGATCCTTCCTTCCTTCGCTCTGCGTCAGATGCCGCCTTTTCCGATCCTGCAAGATCAATAAGGTTAAGAGTCGAAATTTTTGCTGTGCCCCCAACTCGTGCCAATTGGACATCCATTGCAGCGGGAGTCGCTTCCACGATAACTTGTACGACTGCATGAGAGCGCGATGAATGAGCATTGAAGTCCGTGGCTGCACTGTGCCTCAAGGCGTCTCCTTGTGCCATAAGATCAAGAAAGTCGTCCAAACAGTTAATTGGCACTTCTATCAGAGGATAGGCGTGAATACCTCGTTTCGGGTCTTCACGGATCTTGATCTCTTCCGTGTCTTCCAACGATCCATTGAGTAAATCCCGAATCTTCTCGTTGTATATTTCCAAGTACGATACGCGAAGAGAATAACGATTCAGAACGTCCTGCTGTACCAGTCTAAAGATGTCCTGGACTGCTTGTGGTATGATACCTGGAGAACCTGAAACTCCCTGCATCGAATATGTCTTGCCTGTTCCAGTCATTCCATATGCAAACACGGTACCGTGAAATCCGTCAATTACTCCACGGACTAGCTTTTTGACACTAGTTTCGTATACAGACTCATTCGAACTAGTCTCTGAGTACACATGGTCGAAAGAGAAGTCGAGCGGCGGCCCAAGCACCCCAGCAGATGATTTTATCACGTTTTCTTCGCTGTCATATATCCAGGGTCGATGGATTGTTCCAGACTCAGCAGGTCTCACCCTTACAGAGACCACCGTATTCTCCGCGCCCTTCAGGTTTGTAGCAATCGGCTGAGCGCTACGATTCGACAGAGATGACTGTGATCGGGTCTCAAGTGTGTTGCTGGTAGAAGGCCGTTGATCGAAAGGACTTGCTGACCTTTTCGTAAAATCTAAAGCTCGCGCAGACGCTGCAAGAGATTTTTTGACGTGAAGGTGATTGCGCGACACAGTCGGACTCATCGGCCGCAATCGGTCTGTGTTTCGTAGCATAAGATGTGGACTTGAACGTCCTGAATGGCTTGGCGAACTCTCATGAATTGTACTGAAGTTTGTTGAGATCTTCTTGATAAGAGGCCTTGATTGTTCCATGCGGATGCCTACCCGTTTGATGTTGTCGTACGGTGGCCTGTACCAAGACAGACAGCACTGAAGCTGGAGTCGTAGCGATTAATTGATCAGGTCGCGGAAGGGAGTAATCTGGCGAGTTGTATCGAATCACTCGATCAACAAAGTACCAGATGCAGCTCAAAATCTCGGAAGCCACAAAATTGGCTGCCATTCAGCCAAATCCCCGCTATGATTCTGCCCTCAATTCCCGGGCATACACCAATACGACTGTGCAAAAGTACGTGTGGTTCACAACAAATCAAGCGAGATGTGTACAAACGATCGAATGGTCCGCTACGCATAGTATAAATTATTGAAAGTACGATGCAGCAGATCCGATCCTATGCCTTCGCCGTGACATTCTTAGATGAGACACAAGGCAATTGTGGAAACAGCGGTCAGTCCAAGAACTGTATAGCCAGTGCGGTAAACTAGAAAGGTTATTCTTGCCTTTCGACGCTTGTGGCACAGCATACCTCCTTTGAGACTGAGTTCAGATGAAGTATCCCAAATCAAATGGCGAATGCCGTTCCAAGAATGGAATGTGAACGGCAATGCCAAGCTGGCCTTGATGGCGAATTTTGCGTACTCATTGAGGGACCCGAATGCCTCGGCCATGCTTGCTGAGTCGAGATGCCAACCCATGACTGGCGCTACCAGATACGCGGCAGCGAATGTATATAGGCCTGGTCATGTAAGTACATGAACGACCAGACACGGAACACTAACCTCCTGACAGAATTGAACCTGTGACTCTGTTCAAGCCAGATAAAACCCAAGTCAACTGCGGCTTATAGATAGTGAGATGAGGGGAGTTGGGTCGCCTTCTGCGCTGCTGTTGTAGCAAAGCCAAGGATTCATCCTGGGAGAGCGAAGTCGTGGCAGCCGCTCTGACGAGTGGACGTCGGATCAATTGAGTCCTCGCCGCAGCATTGAAAGTGGAACGAGACAACATGATACTGATGTGTGTTCAGAGAGAGATAGGGAGCTATAGGTGTCGTCGCAATTTAGCCAGTTAGAATCCGGGAGATTGTAAAGGATGGATTCGGGAAGGTTAGGTAACGAATATTTAGGGTTTTCTTCCCCACTGTCATTTTCAGAACCAAAAACTTTATCGGTACTCCTCATGTGAAATGTCGCAGATTGTCAGTCTTGGAGACATGTCATTCTGATGATGTCGGCCTGCTGAGGCCTCTTGCGATCGTCTGCAAACGAGTCTAATATCAGATCTTACGCAGATTTCTTTTCTTCATCTCGTGGAACACAAACTTCGTGAAGTATACCAGTCTCAAATTCGGCTCCTCGACGACTTGCCGTGTCGACGAAGGTCGATGCCTTCCCTCTCGCTGGAGGAATATCGACGCTATGGTCGACAGATGATTCTCCCTGAACTTGGAAAGGCCGGCCAGATGTGTCTAAAGAGCGCTTCTGTATTGATCATCGGAGCCGGCGGTCTTGGATGCCCTTGTATTGCTTATCTAGCTGGTGCAGGTGTTGGTCGGCTAGGTATAGTCGATGGAGATACCATTGACCTCTCAAATTCACATAGGCAGATATTGCATAGCCCGGATCTCGTTGGTCAGCTCAAAGTTGAGTCTGCGAGGACGTTCGTTAACGAATTGAATCACAATGTATCAGTAGAAGTGTATCCATTCAGACTCGAGGCATCTGGAGCGATTCAGCTATTCTCAAGATATGATATGATACTCGACTGTAGCGATAACCAGGCCACACGATATTTGATCTCAGATACTTGTGTCGTTCTAGGCCTTCCCCTGGTGTCCGGTTCAGCTTTGAAGACAGAAGGGCAGATGGCAGTATACAATTACCGGGGCGGCCCATGCTATCGCTGCCTTTTTCCCAAACCTACACCCTTCAGTAGCACTCAAACCTGCGCAGAAGCGGGCATACTGGGACCAATAGTTGGTGTTATCGGGGTCTTGCAGGCCTTAGAAGCTGTCAAGCTCATTCTCCGAGCCGGACATATCGATCACAACACAGCCTCGAATATAACAGGATACCAACCAAATCTGACACTTTTTTCCCCATTTTCAGAACCACAATGGCGCTCAATAAAGCTGAGGCGAAAGAAAGCAGGTTGCCTGGCTTGCGGGACAGACGCTTCTATTTCTGCCCGTACGATTACAAACGGCAGCCTGGACTACGAAGCATTCTGTGGTGTGCTTGTGCACAATTTTGTTCCCCTTTTGCCGGAAGATCGGGTAGATCCAAGGACCCTAAAAGTCGATCTGAACAAGTATCGAGTTATTGATGTGCGAGATGAAGTTCACTTTGGAATTGCTAGTCTGAAAGAATCTATCAATGTGCCAATGGATGCAATTGATGAATACCACATCGACGATTCTGATCTGCCTGTTCTTGTGGTCTGCCGGCAGGGCTATGACTCACAGGTAGCTGTTAGGTCTTTGAGAACAACACACCCAAATCTCCAGATTCAGGATCTTCTTGGTGGACTGCAAGCATTTGCTGCTGTTGATCTTACCTTTCCTCTGTACTGAGATATTGTGCAATGGTATTCTTAGAACAATCCCCGGATATGCAGGCACAAACTCGTTTACCAAGGTCAACACTCGCATTACGATGATAGCTGAGACATTGCACTTGCAATCTCCAACTTGTAGTCCTGGCTTGCGACACCGTACCCTGAATTCAAAACAGTGGCATAGAGTGCAGCCCAGCCCAACTGCATCAAAGCCCAGATTTCAGTATTTGGTTTGCCCACCCCATCTTTTGCAGTTGTGATGGGCTTCAGACGGCTAGGTATGCTCTATACAACTAAACTTAAAATGCTAGCATGTATACTGTCCCACGCATCCAGTATTACAGCTTTAAAAATCATCGAACGCCACCTGAGCATCTAGATTGCGGTTTTGTGCATGCCACTTCCGCCGTGTCTGCTGCTTGAGTAAATGCCATCCATATAAGTTTACTTGGATTGAACCTTAGAGAATGCATGTCATAGAAAGGTGTTTTCTGGGCAGGCACTATTCTACTCATGGCTTTTCCAATTTGGATCAATTGGTGGGAAAAGAATCATAAGCCAGTACTCATTGCTAATGCATTGTGGTCAAGACCTTCATTTGTGGCAACTTGTGCCCTGGTAACTTTGTCTACAGGTGCTATAAACGCAATGGAACTGTATTCAAGTCTTTACTTCCAGCATGTACTGTACAGAATGCGAGCACAACTAGAGCATCACTTTATCTACTGCCAAGTCTTCTTGTTGAAGTAGCAATCAATTTGTCTGTAGGAGTCTTTGTGGATAGAGTACCAGCAGTGAGGCTTGTGGTGGGTGCTTCTATCATATGTTCAGCATCTCCTCTGTTCATGGCTTTACTCAACCCAAAATAGAGTTATTGGTATCTGGAATTCTGGGCTCAGCTCCTTGCACCAATTGCAGCAGATGTGCTGTTTACTATTGGACTGCTAATGACCTCACGAGAATTTCCTGAAGCATTACAAGCTCTTGCAAGAGGTGTATTCAACACTGTCTCACTATTTGGAAGCTCTCTTGGTGTTGGTCTTTGTCAGGTCATTGTGCTCAGCGTCAGTGAGAAAGACCCCAACTCTTCTTTACAAGAGAGTGATGCAAAATCATTGGGTGGATATAGGGCAGCTTTTTGGGCTCTCTTCAGCATGATTGCTGTATGTGTCCCAATTGGATGGGCAGGACTAAGGAATGTAGGTAAGCTTGGTGCCAAATAGACACAATGATTGTCATGAATCAATCCCTCATGGCATATGCCATAGCTAGCAGCTGCACCTCTTGTTGGCAGCTGCCAGTTTCTATTGAGATTATGGTTTGGAACTCTTATATTTTGGATTATGAATATTTGGCTCTATTTATCTTTGAGCTGCTTCAGCCATATCCTGAGTCCAGTCTTTCCAGGTCAGTCTATACTGTTGAGATGAGCGTCCATTATTGATGTCTTATTCATCGTGTCTGTGTTGCTATTGATATCGTACTACTCGGACTCGTATAGGTCGTATTTGTCTACCAGAACTCCCTTGAGATAGAACCTGAGTAGCCTCAATAGCTTCCATAACAATAACACATTCAGACTATGCAACATACACTTGCTAGTCTTGGTTGAGGTTAGCCTCAAGTGATATACACTCACTAGTCTGCCTCCAACAGATTAACAGTCGAAAGCGCTCTCACTGAGCAGAATAAGGCAAGTCGCATATACTGTGCCAACACACTCGAATCGTCGCATTTAGTGCCAACATATTTGAATTGGTCTCACTGAGTTTTGATCACATTGCTCTCACTGAGCTCCAAACAACGAATTACTCTCACTGGGTTTCGAACAACGCATCGTCCTAGCTCTCACTGAGCACTGAACGATACAACAAACCAAAATATGAGCCTTTCAGAAAAGACCCCTGATACAACAATTGCGTCATCATCACGACAAACTGGACCAACCTATCTGCCAGAACAATTGTCCCCTGACTTCAGCAGAATCTGGTCTAGCGTACCAAAACTCTCTGGTCCTGACAGTTACCGAAATTGGGCACAGGCCATTCGAGCTGCACTTGGTCGATTTGAACTTGACTCTTTCCTTGACGAAGACTGGAGAGAGATCAACAACATTGACAAAGAGACTCCATACAATGAACTTGATCGGAACACAATTCGAATCATGAAAGAGATCTATTTCCTCTTGCTCGCGACCATCGACGACCAGTTGAAACCAACACTCGATCTCTACAAGCCTTACGCAGCGACAGCCTGGAAAGGATTCAGAGATACATTCTTCTCCACAGGCGCAACAGGACTCTACAGAATCATATACAAGCATGAAGGCCTGAGATTCCCGGACTGTAGTACTGACTTGGTATGCGAATATGGCAAGAAGATGATGTCTGACCTACAGGGTGTACAAGCGGAAAGCCTTGCGATGGGTATCAATCTATATTGCCTCTCCGAGAAACAGGCGTTACAGGCGGATATACTCTGGCTCCTAAGTCGACTTCCTGATAAACACTTTGCCAACTATGTCAAATATACAAACCGACACGTTGAGACCTTTCAGAACATTGACGAGTTCAGACTTGACTTTCTGACATGGCTTGAGAGAACTTTTGCTCTCAAGACTGAATTCAGAAGCGACCAAGGCAAGGTAGCTCTAAGCGCAAACGTTTGCAAACGCAAAAGGTGTGGATTTTGCCAACGCCAAGGTCATACCGCAGAGACGTGCTACTTTGACGACAACAACGCACACCTGCGACCAGCGAACTGGAGATTCAGGTCCAAGGAGCCTGCCAATGCCCTATCCCCAATTACGTGACGTCCCCACCCGTAGGGGGGTTTACACGTGCAGTCTTTAACGTGTGAGGAGCTCATGCAATTTCCGTAGGGGTATTACGCGGCCAACGTGGAGTAGTAACCCACGGGTTTCACACTTCGCTTCTCATCTATGTGCAGATGTAAAAGTTGCTGCATGTAGAGTGATCAATTTTGAACAGGATGGCCTTTTCAGATTTCTTATGCGACGTTTATTTCATGTAGATAAAATCGCTCGAAGACGAGGTCTCTGTTACCGTGAGCGGGAGGAGTTCGAACTCTGTGCTCTCTAAGTAAATTTCGCGCGCACACGAGTTCGAACTTTGGAGAGGACTTCACTATATTGACTGTGAACACACTGAGTCGGCCACATATATGTCCCAGCTGATAGCATGACTTGCTCATATGATATGGGTCATGAATATATGATATACCAAGTATGTTTAGAAACTTTTGAGACAAAAAGTGTGTGAAATGTGCAATATATGATGGTGGGTAGAAACGATTTTGGGTAGGAGTCAATTTGAGGTGTCATTAGTAGGATATGTCAGATTAAGCGAAATTTTGGCATCTCTCAGTTTTCAACTTTTCTCAGATCTGATGATAGCACTGTACTAAGCTCGCGTTCGCGGTCAATCTGAGCTATCTAACTTTTGTGTTTGCATGTTTTTTGATGGTGTCAATTTAGTAGGTCTTGGTGGTGAGCATCGATGTCTGAGTGAAGAGACCAACTTTGTCATTTCTCATCCAAATTGAGATCTAAGATATGATCTGAAATCAGCGTGGCTCCAGCTTTAGAATATGGTATAGAAGTCTGATGATTGAATGTATTTGAAGATTTGGTACGACGTCAGAAAGTGGTGTCCGAGTGCAAATACTATCTTGCTCAGTTCTTGTCCAAACTCAGATCTAAGATATGATCTGAGCTCAGCGTAATTTCAGCTTCGAGAAATGATATAGAAGTCTCATGATCGGAAGTATTTGAGGAGTCTTGTACTACGTCACATATGTACCCGCAGTGGAGCCGCAGTCAATATACTATCTCGCTCAATTCTTGTCCAAATCGAGATCTAAGATATGATTTGGACTCACGGTGATTTCAGCTTCAAGAATTGATATAAAAGTGTCATGATCGAAAGTATTTGAGATGTTTTGTACGAGGTCACATTAGTACTCGAGGTGGAGCCGCAGTCAATATACTATCTCACTCTATCCCCAATTACGCGACCTACCCAACGTTTGGTAGGTTTCCCCGCCGAATTTTAACGTGGGTGGCAAATTCCAACTTTGATTTGGTAGGTTTCCGCCCGAAGTGGGAATCATACTTGTTCTGTAGTTCGTCCAATCTTCGTGTAGCTGCGAGTCTCAGGAATCCATAGTGTAGAGCGTCCAATTTCCAACAGTTTCATGTCCCTCACATCTTGATTCCATGAAGATACCATGTAGCTGGCCATACCTTGTTGCTCGTACGTGTGCTCTGCCTTTGGCCGCCAACAGCAGGGTGCGGCACGAGATTGAGAACGCTGAGAGCTCAGAAGAATGTGAGCGTCCACGCACGCCTCGGACTCACGGCAAACTCAATATCTCTCTATACAATATATTTACCGCCATCGCCATTGCCTGGCGGCCGATGCGACGTCGCTTGGCTCTCCTGAAGACGGGACTTCTCGCAAGTTTCATATCCAGGAGGCGTCATAAATTCTACCCTCAGGAGTGCTACGCAACGCGCGACGAGCATCTTCCTAGACAATCGACTAGCGACGAGAAGCTCGCCTGCTGCTGAGAAGGGTATATTCTAGCGCGATCCGACCTTTTCTATGGCCGCTAATGACATCCACATCGACTACGTCGAAAGGCTCTCGATCTTTGTCTGCGCGCTTTGCGAATCTGTCGTCTCCGGCTCTCAACTTGAACATCACCTTGCTCTGCCTCGACATCGACTCATGAAGCACAATACAAAGCTCTTGCGCGACGCTCTATCGATGAAGCTCGGGGCTTGTCAAGCGATCGACCTTTCAGACTTGCGAATACCTGA